>VYZW01026090.1:0-108367 GCA_013401315.1 Balaeniceps rex
GTGTTGCATGGGGTTGTTGTGGCCCAAGTGCAGGACCCCAGTGGGGCAGTTCATTTGAGTTAGGCTTTTGGATGAAATTTGTTTTACAAGCAGATGTCATTGTTTTCAAGTGGTTTGGTGTCGTGGGTTTTTTTTTTTGGTTTGTAATTCTTTTTTAATTTATTTTAGAAATGTTAAACGCAGTGACATCTCTTTTGTTATGTTCTGCTGGCACTGAGAGGGAAGGAGTCCAGGAAAGAGCCCCAAAGCTCCTGCCCAGCATAAATGTTTCTTATGAGTCTGATATCACCTTTTGTGTGCCAAAAACAAGAATGCAAAAAGAGCGCTTGAAAACAATTTGTGACTTAAATGGCATTTATTTCATGTAAAGGGGGGGAAAAAAAAGTGAAAAAAGAACAGTTTCAATAATAAGATATATTAGTCCTGTTAACAAAGACTGCGTTAAAACAATAATGGGAAAAAGCATGCTATGCATATTCTGACTGAGAAACATGTCAAATTACCAAATAACTGTCATTTTGCATGGGGTGATGGGAAGAATGAATTCTCTGGGTAGTGTAAAATGAAGAATTAATTCTGAATGATGTGCAAAGTCTTTCTAATGGCTGAGAACACGGCCTTAATCCTTTGTTGTTTTTCTCTTTTGTGCATATGGTTTCTTTACGGTACTGCTAAAATATCCCTGTTGCTCAGCAACAGCAAGCTGAAATAGCACCAGTCGGAGGAAATCTGCTGATTTACGCTGGTCATAAAGTGTGTATGCTTAGCCAAGTGCAAATTTTGACATGAAAGTGAAAGCTAGCCTTTGTAGGTTTGCCTCTCTGGGACACACATGGTCCTGGGTGGGGAGATGTCAGTTCAGACACCAAAAGGTTATCCTTTTCCATCACAGTTTGACAAATGGAGAGGTGCATCCTCTGGACAGAACATGACCTTGTCTAACCCCAATCCGGGGGTCCATTCAGCATCTCCCCTAGGAATGAGTCCTCATCTGGTCTTGAGGAGGTTTCCAGCCCCAGCTGTAGGTCTGCAGGCACACCACCGTGCCTTTGGCTGATCGTACCTCCTGTACAGAGGCAGACTTTGCACTTGTACATTTAAGAAGGTATTGATGCAGCAAAAGTACAAAGAGCAGAAGTTAAAAGTCCTAAATATCCCCCATACACTGATTTTATAATTTCATTTTCCAACATCTTCTAGACTACTTATTTAAGAGATAGCCTATCTTTGGAAGAGCTTAGTGATGATAAATAGAGGAAAACTTATACCAAACTCAAAGAAATGTAAGTATTTGTTTTAAAAATCAAATCCACACAGGATTATGTAGGCATTTACCAAGTAAAACACAGCAAATGGTACATTTTTACGAGTGATCTCTGGAGTGTCAGTCATACAGAAATACTGTCAAACATCTGAAAACCTAACACTTCACCAGAAAATACTGCTAGCAGTTCATCCCAAATATTTTTCAGTCGGATCTTCTTGGTGTTCATAAAAAGACATATTTTTTTTTTCCATTTTTTTTTTTCCCCAACCTCAAAAATCAGCAGTACCACTACTCACAGGCTACTTTTTATTTCCTCGGCTACAAGAGGAACACTTTTTGTTCTGCTTTCCCAGGAGCGGCATTAGTGCACCTAGGCTAATGCCAGCTGAAGGACCTGAGCGTATGGAGTATTTGTGGTGGAGATGTCAGCTTCATCACGAGATGAAGTATCTCGATGAGCCAGGCAGAAAGGTGGCTGAGTTAACACCCATTGAGGTGGCCAGCACTGTTGGGTGCAAGGTCAGCTTCCTCCTTCCCTAACTGCAGACCCCGGGAGCCCGTGCAGAGGTGGCACAAGGCTGCTCTGCTGCAGAACTCTGCTACGTCCACCCGTCCTCCAACCATCCTCTTCCCATCGCGGTGTGGAGGGAGATGGCAGAGCGGCAGCTTCAGCAGCAGACGGGGACAGTGCAACGTTTTGCTGCTTGACGCCTGTGGGCTGAGGGGGACGGTGTAGGGAGAGAGGTCAAGAAGATCAGCTCAAATAGGTTCCGCTTGTGCACCGACTGAACTGAGCCATTTTATTGCATAGCAAAGGGACAGCAACGACTTTGCTGCTGTCCCCTCCTTTGCTAACCCATGACCAAGTCCAAGTTTTTTCCTTAAAAAATCATGAGATTAACATGAGATAATGGAACTTCTTACTTTTTTTTGTAGAAAAAGATTCTTTTCACTGGCATTTGCGTTTACAGACTTTTCTCTGCAGCTAGGTAGGCCCGAAACTGTTTTTTTTTTTCATGAAATGTTAGAGCCTAGTGCAAACTAAAACATCCAAAAGCTGGGACTTATAGACACCCCCTCCCTGCCATTATTGTGATTTTTACCACAAGGCTTGCAAGTGTTAGCAGCGCTGCCTGCAATTTATCTGTGTCCATCTCGTGTGCGATGACCGCTAGTGCACATCTCTCTCCACCGGGCTTGAGAGGTCCTCCAGGCAGAATTCTTCACCACCTATTTTCTACTTAGCAAAGGGTACTCTTTATTCCACTTCTCTGTGACTATGAAGCTCTCTAAGACGTACCCTATCGCCGTTGTGAGCTGGTTTTAGCCATTAATTAGGAGTCCCATCAGATGCTGAGAGGTGCTCTGCTCTTTATTGCTTTACGTCCGATTCCTGTGACTTGGATTTCACAGATATTTTTTTTTTTTTCCCCCAATTTCTAAGTCATTTCCCCACTGTTTAAAATTCAAGTGTCTTTTCAGGCATATGTGCTCTCAAATCATTACAGACTGGTCTTGGGAAAGGTCCTTCCAGCACATCACAGTCCTATCTAATCAGGATAGAACAAATGAATGTAGTCTAAAAAGTCTCTCCAGTCAGAAGGTGGCGATTTTTTTTTTTTTTTTGTCTTTTGATTTTGTAGCGCACAAGTCACGTTTATTGGGGAAACACCTTGCACTCTTGCCTTAAAATCTGCAAAGTATCTCTCTTCTTGGGTCTTTATGCCTCACAGCAAGACCTCTGATGTTTCTTCATCTTCAGATAATAAGCTCGGTTGGCTTCTGGATAGGTGACTTTGGAGAGCGGTAGCTTGTAGATGGCAGAGTTGTTTGTGGTTATTAACAGGAAGGTCAGCGCAGACAAGCAAAAAGACCAGGTTCCCGATGGCACCCCAAACTGCAAAGAAAAATACAAACCACCTATTTACTATGTGTCTTTTTTTCATTTGATGCCCCAGCCCTTGAACAACACTCAGAGCCAGGCAGCTTGGAACAAGCTTTCTCAAGAAAGTATTGACTTGGTTTTGCATGGAGTCTCTCCCTGGGGAGGCAGGATTTCTTTGTGAGATCTTGACATTGTGCATTAACCTGCAACATCTACCAGCTCTGGTGAGAAGGCTGCCTTCTCTTTGTACATCTGCAGTGGTCTTGGATGGAGATGAGAGAGGAGTGGATGGAGATGAGACAGGAGTGGATACCAGAAGCATTCAGCTTTTCCCTGGGCTGTTGTACTGACTGCCTTTTGGCACTTGGGCAAAGCAATTAAACCAAATTTGAGGTTTCTTTACACATGTGGAGGGCCCTTTTCTTAATCGCTTCCGGCACAGGTCGCCAGCAGGACCAGGGAAGTCATCCTTCCCCTGTACTGGGCACTGGTGAGGTCGCACCTCGAGTGCTGTGTTCAGGTTTGGGCCCCTCACTCCAAGAAGGACATTGAGGTGCTGGAGCGTGTCCAGAGAAGGGCAACGAAGCTGGGGAAGGGTCTGGAGCACAAGTGCTGTGAGGAGCAGCTGAGGGACCTGGGGTTGTTCAGCCTGGAGAAGAGGAGGCTGAGGGGAGACCTTATCGCCCTCCACAACTACCTGAGAGGAGGGTGCAGTGAGGTGGGTGTTGGTCTCTTCTTCCAAGTAGCAAGTGATAGGACGAGAGGCAATGGCCTCAAGTTGTGCCAGGGGAGGTTTAGATTGGATATTAGGAAAAACTTCTTCACGGAGAGGTTTGTCAAGCACTGGACCAGGCTGCCCAGGGAAGTGGTGGAGTCCGCATCCCTGGAGGGATTTAAAAGCCGGGCAGACGAGGTGCTTAGGGCCATGGTTTAGTAGTGGGCAGGTACGGTTGGGCTCTATGATCTTAAGCGTCTTTTCCAACCAAACGATTCTATGATTCTATGAAAATATAGACATATAATTATCTCAGAGGGGTTGAGGGTTGAGCTGTGGAAGTTCATGCAAGCTCTGAGGATGAAAAGTGGTAAGTGATGATTGTAAGGGGTCTGTTTCAGTGGGAACCACACCAAACCCCTGGGCAGATAGCGTCCCCTCTCCTGGCTCAGTTCTGCCTTTGAGTCTTGGTGTCTCGCTTGACAAGCCAGGAAAATATACAGTGTTCAAACCTGCTGTTGGAAGCAAGACCTCAGCTGATGCGCTACTTACCACAGACAACATGTTAGTCACCGTTGCTCCCAGATAGGCACTGAAGAGTGCTGTGAAAAAGAATGTTAGCTCCTGGTGAGTTCAGCTGCTCTAGGAGGAAACCAGCAAGGACAAACATCTCTCACACTGCCTTGGGTAGCTCAGCCAGTATTTGTGACCATGCCTGGACAGCCCCCTCTTAAAGCTCTTTCCTTTGCACTGTGTCCCCTCCAACCTGGAGCTCATGGAAAGGGCAAAACAAAAAAAAAAAAAAAGAAATGGAGGGATGAAAAGTGTGACTGTAGAAATAGAGGCTTTTGAAAAATGCAGTGTCGTGGAAAGTAGGTAGCTTGATGGATGGGGTTAAATAGGAAAATAACCTTTCCACCCCCATCTCTCCTGCCTCTAGGGCTAGAAGGTGAGTCAATGAGATACAAAGCTAAATCTTTTTTATATGAGCACTGAATGAGCAATAGTTTAACTCCCAGCTCACTCTGATATTGAAATTTCATATGGAATTGCCTTATAAATAATTCTTCAGTCATTCTGCATTGCCTAGCTCATGCCTTTGGTACCCATTTCAACAGACTGGGGAAACTGTGCTGTCTAACTCCTGGTGCAGACTGATCTTGAGCTCCAGTTTTCTCAAAGTTTAGATATGTCCTTCTCCAAAGAAGGAATTTGAGCTGGTATCTATGATTGGAAAAAAACAATCTGATTCATCCAGCAGTGTTGAACAAACACGATTAAATCCTCAAAACTGAGCATCTAATTTCAGAGACCTTAGTTAATCAGCATCCACTGATCACACCTCTTGTTCGAGCACAACTCTTGGCTGAAAGCGAAAGCACTGCTTTTATTTTGTCGGGGTACATTAGAGCAATGGCTCCAACATCCAGCTCCATCATTCATCAGTCTCGCCTAAGTCCATCTGCTCGTCTAGAGGTGGCCGTCTGGCTTCAGCCCACCTCCAGTATAAATGCACCTTGTCTCACTTCAAAAGGAAACACGGCGGTAGTGAAAATCGGGTACGTACCGCAGGCAATTGCCAGCAAATGTGTCTGCCAGGTGAAAGCGTAGAACATGCCTCCGATCGCAACGCACGAGAGGGAGCTGTTGTAGCCCCACAAGCCAGAGTAGATTTTGCTAAAAGGTGTTGCTAAGCTCAGTGCTGCAAAATAAGTCAAAGATGGGTCATTCCTTGGCCAAGGAGATAAAAGCAGCTAGAAATGGCACAAATTCAAATTTTTAGGGCTCTAGCCTGCCTACGTACGCCGAGTTCCTATTTGTAGACGTGTTGCTACGGTCTAAGACTAAAGCCACTTTAATCTAATGCAATCGATTTCCCTGGTGCTGCTGAGCTGAATTTGGCCATACAATTTCAGCAGAAGATATATGAGCGAACGAGCATACATGTGAACTCTAAATGCATCCCTGAGGCCTGCACATTCAGACTGATGGCTATGGCTTTTATTAAGCTGCTCCTAAAACCATTAGAAGATATTCAGAAACGAAGTATTTCATGATAAAAATTCATTTCAGCCAAAAAGACTCTTCTTTCTTCTGAAGATTTCCACCATTGTAAAATGAGGTAAGAGAATGGGGAAGTCAATCAAAAGAATTCTTAAAACAGAAGTGTATATATTTTTTTTTTTTCAAGCAGTCATTCTCCAATGGAAGAAACATTTGTGACTGTAAATGCTCCATTCATTGCAGTTCCTCTTTTATTCTCCACGCTTTTATATAAATCTGTGCCACAAGTCAAATCCTCACCTGCCAGCATCCCCACTGCTGATCCAATTGCCGCATGCAGACAAATGAGCGGAGAAGAGATAAATAAAGCAATTAGGAAAATTCCTCCAGTCCAGGGGTTATTGCAACCATAAACCTGACCCACCCCGACTGGAATGGATTGCAGGAGCTGCAGGAATTTTAAAAAAAAAAGACAATTTATTAGCAGCTTTGCAATTTTTTTTTTTTTTTAAACCTATTTTTCTTGGCCAGGTTTGTGTTTGGCATTTGTTGGATGCAGTCTCTCTTTCTGGACTCTAAGTGGAAAGTTTGAACACTTCTCGGGACACAGCAGGGCATTTCCGCAGGGTTTCCCCTTCGATGAAAATGAGACATGCCTCGTTCCCTAGCCATGAGATCCTCTGTCAGGTTTTTGCTCTAATATCAAAGGTAAATGTCTTTTGTGGAAGGACTAGGAAGGGTTTGCTCATCATCTTTACATGCGCTGCTGACTTGGCCATTTTTGCCTGCTGTTCTGGAGCATGACAGTGAATCTGGGGAATGGAAGTGCTCAGGTAGATGATGCCTTTGAGAAGATATTCGCCTCTGAGTGGGCAGATCTGAGGATGAAATGGCCGATAATGGCTTGGCCAGAATTACAAGACGTTACTCAGGTAAGGCTGTGTCCCTGATGTGTTTATACACCTGAAACTCCCTTGGGATTCACTAGGAGTACGAATGAGAGTTGCGGGGTTGGTGGGACAGAGCCCAACCTGGTGGTTACAGCTTAGAGATGGTTTTAAGACACTTTTTGTCAAAGTGGTGTGTTCCTCCATGTGGAACAGTCCATTTATGGTCCCCATAAAATTATACACCATGGTAAACATTCTTTTAGAAATGTCACTCTTGTGGATTGCTATTTAGTGTCAATTCACTTATTTTTCTCAATCACTCACTGGGAACCCCTCAAAATACTCCACCGAGCCTTAGGGGAAAGCTATTACTCCAGTATCTACGTTGTTTACCATGCTATGCAGAATAATAATTTTTTTTTTTAAAGGTCCTACTTGAATATTAACTAAAAATACGTGAATGTGTGCCTGCACCCAAGTTTGTAACCATTCTTCCACAGTAATATCTGCTTGCTCATTTCTAATCAGAGAGATGCAGCTTTAAAAACGCAGCACTCTCTACATGCAAAACTAAAATTAACCTGTGAGTTAACCGGTAGTCTCAGCACAACCTTATCTACGGGGCGCTGATCAGCACATGCACAGTAATGCGTAATTAGATTCTAGAGGTTCTTTCAAGATTATAATTTAGATCCAACTGTAAATGAAAGATACCAGATACCAAAAAGATTCTTATTTTCAAGCTATCAAAAATGTCAATTCCTAGAGTAAACCTTTCTGGTTTGGATAATAGCTGTCTTATAAACGCAGTTTTGTATTGCCAGGCCATAATGCAGAACATAAAGGAAGATAACACGATTCTAGAGTGGTTTTCTTTGCAAATGGAGAAGGCTGTTATCTATAGGGCATCCTACCATTGGCATTTCAGCATCCGTCCAGGTGATGTTTGGTGTTGCTGTTGCAGGCTGAATGACTGTTGTAGGGAAGAAGAGGTTATAGGGTCCTGATGCAGCCAGATAGAGGGTCAAGGCCAAGTTGAAAGGCAAGGTGAAAACAGGCAGATCCCACTTACAGAAGACGGAGCCTAAAGCGCTGGTGAAAACAGGGCTGAAAGGAGAACAAAATGGTCTCACTGGGAGCTTGTTGGCTAGGAAAAAAAACCAAACAAACCCAAACAAACCAACGAAAAACCCAACTGCAGGGAATTCACTCTATTTTTTTTTTTTTTTTAAAAGCTGCTTAATTTCCTCAGTCTTTCTGATAAAATCAGAACTATGCTAAGGTTACTTGGTAAACTTCCTACCCTTCCCAGGGCAGTTAGCAAGGTACAGATTCCTGTAATGTTACGCAATATATGGGGTGAATTTGGTGACCATGAAGGAGCCACGATCCTGCACTTGTGTGGAGGATCCAGTGATTTAATGGAGTTATTCCACAGCTTAGTCTTAGTGTTTACTTTTTTTTTTTTAAGTACTTGAACTGGACTAAATTTAGGAGACCCGTGCCAGTTCTGAGTGAACTGTGAAGGTGTCTGTGTGTCCGTGTTCAAGCTTATGGATCAGAAGTAAAGGCTGCCATCAAAGTTGTGCTTATTAAAGTGAGTGTAACACTACATGAACTGCAGGCAGACAGATGATGTGCGTGGTTTAGCAATCTCCACCTCGACATATGGGGGCAAAAGACCAGCTTTCAAAATTTTCTGTCCAAATACCTAGCAGATTATGGTGTCATATATTCGAGTAAAGCATTATTAGTTGTTTGTTTTCATTAGCATCAACCATCACGTCTTGGAACCACTGAACGGCTTCTGTGCCTGGAGAGGTAAATTTTCGTGACATTTTTATATGGTGGCTAAAATAGATGAAACACTTGTGGTTGATGGTGGTAGGGAATGGTTAAAATAATGTTCCTCTTGAGACAAAAATGAATTGACGCATCGCAGCAATATGGCTAACATTTCGGGCGTTGAATTACGTATGATCAGCCATCGATTTTCCTTTTCCCCATTGGGTTTATTTGTGATTATGTGGGTATTTTGTTTGTTTGGGGATTACATTTGAGTCTGAAAGTACAAATAATGATACAGATTTAGTAGCACGTATGTGCCAGTTGTGTTTCTTTCCCATCGTAGTCTGTATAGTGCATAAAAACACAACAGCTCAGTCTTAGTATGGGGACACTGGGACTGGAATAAGAAGCAGAGGAGCCATCCCACTTACCACGTCGTGGACACCAGTGCTACCGGCAGCAGAAGCCACCAGTGGTAGTCTCCCTTAGCAGAGAAGACGGCCATGAGCAATCCCACCAAGACCCCGTTATAGCCATACAGGCCCGCTGCAATGGCTGATCTGTGTGAAAGAAACAACCATCTTGAAATCTTCTCTCCTGTGGGTGCTTCGCTTACATCACCCCCTCCCTCCCCGTGCAGTTGTGACTCTGCGTGATGACGACCTGCCGAGGCTCGTGCACCGACCTTCAATGTCACATGCGTGAGTCCCATGTCCTCTCAGCCCAAGCTACACCTTCTGCAGTTATGTCCAGTGCTTCTTTGCATCAGATGCAGCTGGTGGGAAGATCTGTCTGGTCCTACCAGACCAGATACGTAGCCAGCAAAGGCTAAATACAAGCTTTTCATCCATGTCACTTGTTTGATGCATAAGTCAGCATTGAAGTGACAGTCTGAAGGGGAAAAGGATGGACTCACCTGTCCTGACCCAGAATAATTGCTGTTAAAGTTGAGACAACTGTTCCTAAGCAGCCTGTGAGTGTCCACCACGGGTTCTGCACCAGGAAACCAGCAACTACAATAAGCCCACTGAGGGGATTGTTGACAAACATCACCTGGGATATCCCACGCAGCACCCAGTCAATAAACTGGATCATGAGAGGTTTATCTGGAAGAGATAAAATTAAATAATAATAACCCCCCCAAAAAAACCACACAGATGATACTGATTTGGGATGGTGTTTTTGAAACTCAGGAAGAGTTTTGGCAGTGCAACTTGGCAGCACGACTGAAACAATGGATCAACAAGGCTGTAAAACCTGACTGGGATTTATTATGGTCTATACTGAAATCTTACAGCTGGAAAACTGAGATGAACAGTGTGGTTCCCAGAGTCCCCTGTTATAAAGTACCATGGACCAGTTTCATATGAACCGGCTTAATTTACGACATCCGTGCCTCAGATGGCAAATCGTGTGTGTATCCCACTGCTGATTTATTATGGGGACCAAACACGCCTACCTATGTGTAATTTAACTTCACAGTGGCATTAGGCTTGACAGAAACTGCTCAGCTGAAAGGACAAGGAGCGTTATGAAGAATGGCAGAGCACAGAACAACCATCCCGGGTTATGTTCTGTGGGACTAAATTCGCTTTGTACATGACATGCTGGAGGTAAATGTCATCTCAGTCATCCTCAAGATTTAAGCAATATGTGGATCTTTGCACAAAGCTGTTTTTTTTTTTTTTCCTACAAAATGGAAATAAATCAGAGCAGAGGTAGTTTCTGTAATACTTCAACTTGAATCATGTTACTGAGGAGTTAGTTATCACTCCTTTGATGTAATTTTTCTTTGGAATCCCCTAATTAGTCATGATGAAGTAGCTTTACCTTTTAGCCAGGCTCCAAATTCCTTCATGTCTCCGGTGATGTACCCAACAGCTCTGCAGACTCTCTTCCCAGCTTTGCTCAGTGGGTTCTGCTTTGTTGGCTTTCTTTCCCCCTTGGTTTCTATCTTGACATCAACACTATTTTCCATGTTGATGTTCTGACCCTTTGATAAAATTCAAGGGAAAAAAAAAAAGAAAGTTCATTACAATACCTCTTACTGATCCCTCTTTATTCTCTCTACCACATACTATTGCTCACCATGTGTTATTTTGGAGCCAGAAAAAGGAAAATCCTTACTCTGAACACCTGATTCTCATGTGTCCATGAGCACATTCTCTCTCCACGTGCTCTTGGGACTCTGCGCTGTCCTTCCAGACTTTCACACAGTCATAGCTTTGAACACCAGAAGGAACCGCTGAGCCTTGTGACATAGAGGTATTTCGCCTGATTTTAACACCCTGCTCAGCTATACCATGTTTTCTAGAAATCAAGAAGCTCTTGATTAAAGGGTGACTTCAAGAAGAACAAGACAGCATTAGGAGACACTGGCTTCACAGAAGTTAAAACTTACCTCAAGATTCAAATTAATAGAAAATGAACACAGAAGTTGGTAGAAGTTGAACCACAATCTAGGAAGCTGCTTCAATGATTAAGTTTCCCCTGCTGCTTAACCCATATTTCCAGTTCGAATTTACCCATTAGCCATCAATAATAGGTACCTAAAGTTAGGTTTATGGGTCTCTGTACAGTTACCTACTGGGATCAGCTCAACTTTTCTCATGAGCATGGTCTTAGCTTGAGAGTTGTTCATGGTGCCTTACTCCATTACTCACGTGCATACGTACACACTTTTTTTTTTCCTGTGTTGAATTGTACTTTTAGCTACTCCACCTTTAGAAGTACCCAGCACCAATGTAAGAGCCTAAAGGTCAAATTCAGAGTGCTTGCTTTCCATTCTACCTTAGTCATGTTGCCTTCTTCTATCTGCCAGCTGCCCAGTAGGGTCTGCACTGGCCTTTGCTCTTCAGCATAAGACAAGATAGGTGACCACGTATTGGGACCTGTAGTAAGAAATCCTCAGGGACTAATGAAAAGACTCTTATTAAATTTAGCAGGCACTATATCAAGACTTAAATAAGATAGGGGAACGTTAGAGGCCGAACAGAGGTGTTTAGGCTTAAATGAGGTGTTTGGAGCATCCACGCAGGGCTGGCAGAGATGGGGTCCCCTATGGGAGACATGTCCTTTGGATTAGGAGCTGCTGGAATACCCTTTGGCACCTCATACAGCTCTAGACAGCTTCATTCAGGCACGTGGATCAGAGACTTACACCTAACTGTAAACACTGGAGTTTAAAAACAATGTCCTATAGCCAATGCGTTATTTGTTTAAGGGCCTATTCTCAATATGAAGTCAGCAAATTTAAAACAGCCAAACCTTTCCCTGGAGTGCGTTCAGTTTCCCGAAGAGTAGGACTAATTCTTGGTAATTGTCAAGACAAAGAAAACACAAGACGTAGGTACGTTGCTGAGTGAATACAGAACCAGAGCTGCTTCAGGTCTTGTTGGCGAGTAACAGCTTGTGCAAGAAGTAAAGAATTTAAGTTGTGAGTTAATTGTCTAAATAACATGATACAAGCACGTAATTATTGGAGCTAGTCCTTGACTCACTCGCAACTTCAGTAAAAGCCTTCTTGGCAGCTGGGGAAGGGAATTCATACTTCAGAAATCCAGGTGCCGACGACTTAAGCTAAAGCAGCCTCACCCCTGGGCATTACTCTTGCAGAGCCAGACGTGATTAAGCAGCTCTGAGTCTTTGTGGGGGAGCGGCTGGTTAATGTAGATCCTGGCTAGTTTCTTGCCGTATGTTATTGGAAGGCTGATGGTGACATTTCAGGAACTAGTAAATATTTGTGCAAATAAAAAATAGACTTTTTCTGCCTTCTGGAAGGGCCCTGCTAATGCAAGGATAGGTTCCACGTGAAAGAGGATGAAGACAGGACCAGTGCATAGGAGACTGTTGAATGTGACTGTGTAGGACATGAAGGCAAGGAGCTTAACTAGAGGAGGAAGAAAAGAAAAGAAAAGGATGAGAGTGTTACTAGGGATGGTGTCTCGGTGCTGGAAGGCTTTTTCCTGGCTCAGTTATAATTCATTACCTTGATTCATTAACCTTCGCTTTGCTCATATTTTATTCTGAAATAATGGAATAAGTGAATTGGATGCACTTTCAGTTAAATCAAAATTTCCAGCCAAGATAAATGCTCTTCATTTGCTGAAAGTGCATTTACATTTTCAATTTAAAGAATCTTCCTCTTTATGTAACTTAGGCTTTCTCTGTTGCTAATCCATGAAGTCAAGGGCTGTTGGAGTTGCATTTGCAGCGATGTTGTGTGTCCCACGTTAGGATGCCCAATACGTTTCCCTGCGTGCTGAGTGAGGAGCTGTTTGCACCGCAGGAGTCTGGACACGTACTGCTGCTTGGGATGTAGCGTGCGTGTGAAGCATCGGAGTCCCTGTCTGGCCCACTCACATGGTGGAGATGAAAAGGGGTCAAGCTGGAAGCCCTAATTCATCAAAACTTTGAGTTGCTTCGCCATAGGAAGGCACTTAAGCGCACGCTTAACTTCCCAGGGAAGCAATGTGGATTCAGCGCTTTGCTGAATCAGGACCAGAATGACTGGGAAAGGATTTCTGCGGTGAGTACCTGAGTGGAGTTTCATTTCTTTCTTGTGCAAGGTAATTTTTACCCTGGGATATATACTAATTACATGCTCTATGCCCCTGTGAAGCCTTTTACCTGCTATTGAGGTGATTTGGCAGTGCACGGGCTGTGCCGCTGGCACGGCAGCCGTGTAAGGCAGTGCTGCACAGTGCAAGCCTGAGACTGGAGAACTCCTTTGCTCTGGGGTTTCATGGGCAGAAATGAAATCAGCTCGATGCACTTGGCACGGCAAAAAGACCAGGTGACCGGGTGAGTCACTTCCACCAACCTGGCTTGAACTTCACCCCCGACGAAGGCTGCGTCAATGCCCTGCATACCTGTTCTTCCAGAATATTCAAAATCACAGTGATTAGGGGGTGAACACGGGTACCTTCTTGGCCAGCAGTGCTGGTCAAACTCACGTTCATTATGTCCCCGTCTATCAAGTGATGTGTCTCTCTAGAGAGAGATCACATGATCTTTGGTTCATCTTTCCTATCAGCTTATACATGCTAAAGAGAAGGAAACCATTATGAAACACCCCCATCACCTGCAGAGCAGCCTGGTATGTCATGGGTAGGCTAAGAGCACCCTTGGTTCAGGTGGGGTCTTCACGACAGGTCCAGCCCCATCGGCTTCACTGCCACCCCAAATCACATCCCAGGGCTGCCTCCCGTGGGCGGTGGTTTGGCGATCACCACAGCCGTGAGGCTTGTCCCATCCATCCAGAAATGCAGAGCGTGGAGGACTTGCACTACTCCTACTTATTTGTCCAAAGAAAGTATAAAGGAGCAGTGAACCACTTGGAAACCAGCACCATCATAGAAGTTTTTTGGCATTTTTAATAATTTTTGGTCATTGCAAGAAGCAGTAGCTGCCATATACGCTCAGATTAACGATCTGCTAACACGTTACCTTGTTTTAGGGAGCAGGCAATAGCAGCTATTTAAGAAAGGACCGAAGACAAATGCTGTCTCATCCCAGAATAACGGAGACGCTCAGAGAATTTTAAGACAGTGATGTTTGAATTGTAATTCAAGCTGAAGCGTGCGTGTCCTGACGGGGATTGCATGAAGGCCGGTCTACAGCAGGTCTTTTGAAGACCTGCTATTGAAGTTACGTTAACATGCAGTTTTCAGTCAAAGTGGGCTTTTTTAATTAGTGCACAAAGGAAGGGAATGGAATTGAAATAATTGTGAAAGAACTATTCTGCTGGAACAGACTGCTTGGCTTCTGCAGGGGGGCAGGATTTAAATTTTTTTTTTTTTATTATTCCTTATTTCTATTAGTCTGGAATAGTGGTTTTTGATCTCAGATTCTTAACTAGAGGCTGCGTCAGTCCTGCTCTCAGACACACAGCTTGAAGTGCGCTGCCTGATCTCATGTATGCACTGGAGAGGGGCCCCAGACCAGCGTTTGGCAGGAGATGCAGCGCGGGCTCCCGATGCTGGTGTAACCGGTGTGATGCAGGAGCAGCAGCAGGACCCAGGCAGAGCGAGTCGGAATGGGATTTTCATCTCTGTGGTGCACGGACTGATCTGTGCTCTGCTGCAAGCGCAGAGGAACTATTTAAAGCTATTTTCCCATGGGGTACCGTGGAAAGTGAGGGCTAGATGTCGGGCACTGCTGCTTTTTCCCAGTGATTCCAGATGTTTGCTGCCTCCCCTTGCCTAGATATCTTTGTGCTGTTGGATAATATCTCTCTGCCATCCTTGCTAAGAATGCTCACATAAGCAAGAAGGGAAGTTTTGCAGCTAGAAGTATCTAAAGTCTCTAAATACTTTATACTTTTAGTGTAAATACTAAATACTATCGGCTATGAAATGGAACCCATGGGAATAGAAAAGAAAAAACCCTGATGTTTCTCTTGCATGCAAATGAAATCGTCACAGGGCCAAGAAGCTAATCTATTGTTTTTTTAATCATCTTTTCAGAGTTAATAAATGTCCTGTAGCACAGCACTGATGTTACGCAACTTCGTGTCTCCCTAAATCAATTTCTCTTCCACTTGTGTACACTTCACCCATGTCACGCCATACCTCCGGCATCTTATAATGCCTCGTTAAAGCTGCGGCAAAGCGGACCCCGTGCTTGTGCTGCACTCCTGCAACATCTGGCCTGCAAATAATTTTTTTTATTCACGTGCTGAAATGGAGACAAGCCCGGTCACGCGTTCGTTCTGTGTTATGCATGGTACAAGTGGTGCTGGGCTTGCAGCTGGGAAAGGAGCAGAGGCTAATTATTTTAATACTCCCAGGTAATAGTTATTTCCAAGCTAGTGCCTGTGTTGCTAGGTGTTGGGCTTTTATCTCTGATAATGCAGCAACGTTATCTAGCACTTTCTCTTCTTTCTGAAATTTTCCTCCCTCCCTCCCTGACAAGATTCAAGTTACTCTGTAAATCAAGAGGATTTAAATTAGCGTGCGGTATTTGTGCCCAAGGAACTGCTGCTGCACGATGACAGTCATTGCGTCTTGCGTTCCCTGAATTGTTGCTGTGAAGCGTGCGGGCAGCCAGCTCTGTGTGTTTTTAGAGGAATTCCTGCATCCGAGTACAATAGGAGGAAAGGGCCGGATTCTCAGCAGCTCTGATTCCAGCATAGCCTGTGTAACGTTACCAGGGGTTTAGTAAAGCTGGGTAAGTGTTGTGCTATGTATAGGAACATACATATTCCTATGTATAGGAATCTCTCCCCAAAACAGAGAGATTATGATGCACTTGACCCTCACTGAAAAAAAAAAAGTTCAGGTTTTCCCATAGAAGATACATTTCAAAGCATTAGTTGAAAAGAAAGCTCATCCCTCAGATTCAAATATTCATTAAGCCCATTCGCAATTCAGTTTTCAGAGATCTGTCTCTCGGGGACAGAGAAATCCAGCGATACTATCACATTAACTGCGTATTATTGCTGTCTGGGCATTTGTCATTTTGCAGAATAGAAAGGAAGTAAAGGGAGATGTTAAAGAGTTCCAGTTTGTCGTTTTGTTGGGTTTTGGTTTTTTTTTTTTTTTTTCCTCCTTTTTTCTCAAAGGTTCAGCCAACGAGGCTAAGTAGTACTTATAAATCCTCACCCTGCTAGAAAATGCTCAGTAATTGAAATTCTTGTGACATTCCCCAACCTCTGCGCTCCTCTTGGAGCCTTAGCTGCTCTCACTCAGGAGGAGGGTTCAAATGCTGTTTGTTAGGTGTTTTGGGGGAGAAGAGAGATCCAGGTAAGTTAATAAGTCAGTAACAGGGGGCATGTTTGATGCTGTGCATTAAAAGGGATGAACAGAGTGCTCTTACCTCTCCGATGAGTTCAGGGGTAGCTGTTGCTCTGCTGGCTAGGACAGAGGGAAAGCAGGGCTAAGAGAGTGGGGAAAAAGAAAATGTCCCACCAGCTTATATAGGCTAGCGTGGCTCCTGTCCTGATATTACTAATTAGTTTTGTTTCTCCTCCCACTTGGTGAGCTCCAAGCAAATGTTAAGAAAGGTTCCCTCTTGAATTCTCCACCTTTCCTCCTGCTCTGTCCTTGGTCTCTTGCCAACAGCCTCTCCAAATGTCCTCTTCCCCGCTGCTTTTTTGTTTTTTGTTGTTTTTTTTTTAACTAACTCTCCTTTAACTCTGTCCTTTCTCCTCCTCCACCACTTAAAAGGACTCAAGGCTTCAAAGCGGACTCTTGGTATACCTGAGCTCGACCTCTCCAGCGTTATTCTCCTTATCCAAGGCAGCTCAGCATCCTTCCCTCTCAAAGCGCTGACCTGGGAGCATGCATCGCTGTGTCGTGTTCAGCAGCCTGTTGAATTTTCTTGTTTCTGGGTAGTTTTCGGGGGCACTATTCTGTTAACGCACCAGAGTGAAGGACCTGGTGACCTTCCGTTGTTAGTTGCTTTTTATCAGTTATTTGAGAAATTCAAGGGGTATTTTTCCTTCTTTTTTTTTTAACCTGGCCTCCCTGGCTTGCTGGAGGAACCTGGAATATCAGAAGCGTGGCATGTTTGAGAGGTTTATAAGGCTGTGAAATCGCTGTGAATGGCAGACAAGAGGCTGGAGAGGGAAGTCTTGAGAGGGTGAGTTATAGGAGAAAGGGCAGAGAAGAGGCTAGTGAACTTAAGGAACCTGTTAGGCTAATTTAAACCACAGTTTAATTCACTTTAGGACTCTTACAGTGATGGCTTAGAGAAGCAACCCTGCGACTTCACCCGCGTGCTGGAGCATATCATAGAATGTTCCCTTGTTGAACCAGAACCCATCTAGCTTTATGACTTTGCTTCCTCCACCCCTGTGGAAACAGCCTCAGCATCCACATGAGCTGGACTGATGTTATTCTGGCTGTGTTCATTCCCAGGGTGTCTGTCCTCTGCTGGAGATGTTTTTAACAGGAGACTTCATTCTTTTTTTTCCCCCCTCTAAGAGTAAGGTTTCTGGTAGCGGTTGTCAGCTTAGTATTGCTGCACGAGCACGGCTTCCTCTCATCAAAAAGGGGACCAACCTCAGTGTCATCTAAACCAGCATCTTTTCTGCTCTCGGTGAAAGGGATGCGGCGCAGGGGGCAGGCAGGATTCGCTGTCGGGCTGTGCTGCCTCCATCCGCGGAGCAACGCGGTGGCAGCAGCCGATTCAGGACCGCCCTTTCCAATTCTGGCATTTTAATGAGGTGGTTGACACGTTGGAAGGGATTCACAGAAAAGCGGCTGGCTTGCAGGTCTGTGATGGATGTCTTGGAGCGATGCTTTGTTTAGATTACCAGAGCTGGTTAATAAGTAACAGGATCACAGCCTGCTGATGCCTACGTGGGAACGCGGCCCCTGGCAGCAGCCTGCTCTGTGAACTAGAGGCAGAGCAGTGATGATCTCCACTGCCTTGTGACAGGTTCGCTGGATCGTAGGTGCAGCCAGCTATGGGGAGGGTTTAACTACTGCAGGAACTGCCTTAGGGAATGCCTAAATTTCCAACAATTGCCCCCTGAGAAGGTCTGGGCCAGATCCCAGACTGGGTGCTGGAGTCAGGTGCCTGCCCGTGGCTGTGTGCCTTAGACGGCCAAAGCACTCCTGGTTGCCTGAGGACTGAGGTTCCCTATAGGACTGGTGCAGAAGGGTGGGAATGATCGAAAACCTCCCAGGTGTAATTCAATCCATGCCAAGTCAGGTGCCCATCGCTAACCTCCAGTGCTTGGCACTCAAGGGTGTAGGTATCTATTCCTGTCTTTTGGGCTTCGGGATTCACGGTGGGAAGACTAAAACAGCAGAGGCCATTCCTTGTCAAAAGGATCAAGATAAGCCAGGTGCCTGTCATGTCGCTGTTGGGTACAATCTGCCTGAGAATGGGCCACCAGCTCTGGGTGAGCTCTGGGTAACCACGCAGTGATGTGCAAACGGAGCATGCAGGTAACACTCACAGGTGACTAGCGAGTTGCCTCTTGATTTTAGGCACATGCGAAGACCACTTGGTGCTGAGGACCGGGCAGCTGGGGTTGGTGTCTGCCACCTAAGTCCTGTGTGATTTAGGAGGGCTGAATCTATGGCTTAACTCATCAGCTCTCTGCCGGTGAAACTGGTTGATGCGTTTCTTCTGCCTGCTGTGCTCCGTGGGGAGGTGGCCCTGAGAACGCCCCTTGGACCGAGCCCAGTGGTTGACATGGTCAGAAGAGGGGTTAGTGGCTGGATCCCAACCAGACTTAGTACCTGAGCTGTCCCAGAGAAATGCCTGAATGATCCCCGACTGTGTTAGCTCGCCAGGCAGGAGCTGTCTAGCTGCGTTAGCTGGGTACAGTGATCGGACTCGTCAGCTCTGCCAGGAAAGACTCTAATGGCCCTAATCCAGCTTCACACGCTCCCTCTCCACACCTCTCTCAAGGCTCAGTGGCCTTCAAGAGGTGCATTGAAAACCACTTGGTAGCAGATTGCCATTATACTGCTGGTTTTGGCTGTGCTCCTCGGCTCAGGTTGCACTTGCAGGGATTAGGTCTGCACAGGGAGCTGCATTGGCTCTTGGACTCCAACAAGTGCTTTAAAATGACGTAAATCCATGTATGGAGCTCTGCAGATTGCTAAAACTCAAGTCCAGGTCTGCCTTTGCTAGGTTGGGCTGTGGATGTGTGAAACGTAGGTGATGTTTTTGGGCCCCTTGTCATACCTCATTGGTGGGGAAATCACTCCCAGGAGCTGAGCTCCTGTCACTGGGCACCACTGAGAAAATCTGGCTCTGCCTTCTTTACTCTCCCCATCAGACATTTGTACACATGGATAAGATCCCCCCGAGCCTTCACTTCTCCAGGCTGAACAGTCCCAGCTCTCTCGGCCTCTGCTTGTATGACCGGTGCTTCCATCCCTTAACCATCTTCATGGCCCTTTGCTGGACTTGCTCGATATGTCCCAGTCTCTCCTGTACTGGGGAGCCCCAAACTGGACACTATACCCCAGATGTGTCTCACCAGTGCTGAGTAAAAGGGAAGGGCCATCTCCCTGGACCTGCTGGCAAAGATCCTCCTAATGCAGGCAAGGAGGCCATTGGCCTTCTTTGCTGCAAGGACACATTGCTGGATCATGGTCAACTTGGTGTCCAGCAGGACCCCCAGGGCCTTTTTTGCCAAGATGTTTTCCAGCTGGGTGGCCCCCAGCATGTACTGGCACATGGAATTTTTCCTCCCCAGATGTAGGACTTTGCCCTTCTCCTTGTTGAACTTCATGAGATTCTTGTCAGCCCACTTTTCAGGCTGTTGAGGACCCTCTGGATGGCAGCACAACCCTCTGGTGTATCAGACACTATTCCTGGTTTTGCATCTTCCCCAAATTTGCTGTGGGTGCGCTCTACCTCATCACCCTGGTCATTAATTAAGATATTGAACAGTTTTGGCCCCAGTATAACCCCTGGGTTACACCACTAAGGACTGGCCTCTAGCTGGAATTTTGTGCCACTGATTACAACTCTTTGAACCCAACCATTCAGACAGTTTTCAATCCAACTTGCTGTCCACTTATCTAGCCCATACTTCCTTAACTCGTCTATGAGGATGTTATGGGAGACAGTGTCTAAACCAGGTGATGCTCCAAAACTGCTCCAGTAGGGTAAGGGACCTCTGCAACACATCTGGTCTAGTCTCCTGATATAAGGCTGACTATGGCCGAACCCACTGTTTCACTTCCAGAATTTTTCCCAATCTGTGGTTTCTCTGGAGCGGTGTGGAGAAGTGGCAATAGAAATGGAGGTATGGCAGGAGGGGGAGATAACCACATGGTGTACTGGGGGAGAGTGATGCTCAGCTCACGTGCCGGCTGAGGAGGCAGCTCCCCTGGGCAGGTAAGGACTGAGCTGTCCCAGAGGCAGGGTGCCTGGAGGAGCAATATCAGCAAATCTGTTCCCATCAACATCTGTGGCCAAATTGCTTTTCATCATCTTGTTTTTATGAGCGTATGCAGAGTGGAAAAATCTGTTTCAGCACAGAGCACCAAGGGGTCTGTCACAATCTTGCACTTGTTTGCTGAGGGAAATAGTTTTGGGTTTATACAGAGTGGACCAAAAGCCAGGCTGGTGTGGGCGGCTTCTATCCCTTCATTTTGGCCTGTAAAAATTCTCTAGAGAAATCTGCTATTTGACATTCCTCTGTGTGACAACTGGCTGGTGTTTAGCAAGTGGCTATCAGGATGGCTGGAGAGGAGCGCCGTCCCGCTCCGGTGTCCGGCTCCCTCTCGTGGTACGTGTCCGGCACAGCCACATGTGCAGTTATGGAAATCAGAGCAAACATTCAGATGTCCATTTTTTAGAGGTCTCATAAACAGCAGTTCCCTGGCCCTGGCCCAGTCAAAACTCCCCTTGCTCCGAGCTTGTGTAAGGCTCTGGATACTGCTGCTGATGCACGCTCCCAAAATAAACAGTTCTCCATCACTTACCTCCTCTGCCCACCTGCTCTGGAGACCCACTGTCCTTTCCGTCCATCTTGACGTGCTCTCAAGACTTACCTTCTCAGTCCATGCAGCTGCAAGAGTGCGTAACTACTATCTGGAAACCCACTTATTGGTTAAGAGCAATAGTCTCTGTCTCCTGGGGTAGGAGTGGGGCAGGAATTTGTGAAGAGCGGGTTGTAGATGTCTTATGGCTAGAGTAGGGTGTAAAAAAGCTCTACACTGTCATGGCAACTAGGTGCCAACTTTAGGCAGAAGTTTGGACTCTTTGAATACGAGAGTGCTGGGTTAGCAAACAACTCATCTCTTTTAGTTGCAGATTTTTGAAGGTATTTGTTTAAAACATTGCTGCTAGTGAGAGTGGAAAATTGCTTGGAAGTGAGCTAGTTGGCCAAGGCCAACACATGCCAAGGACTGTGCTGGTGGTTCAGCATCTAGGTGATGACGAGCTGCCACCTGGCACCATTCCACTCACTAGTGTAGAGGTGGCTGTGGTGTCCAGCACAAGAAATGTCTCTGATACCCTAAGAAAGACCAGGTAATCATATCTCTTATGAAACCCAGTGAAATACAGGTCAAATAAAAGCCAAGTGCATTCATCTGACTGGTTTCCCTTGTTTGGTTTTGTGTTCCCTGCCCTTTTTCCAAGCAGCAGTATCACTTCTCTTATCAGTAATGGGCATTTCTCTAGGGCAGGCCTGTTTGCCTGTGGAAATGAGATAGAGTCGCAAGCACCCATAGGACCTCCACTGGAAATTGTTCTTTTCACCATCATGAACCTAGCTCCAATTAATTACGATGGCAAACTGGCTCCCAAGATAAGGTGCACTTTGGCTGGAAGACGCCGGCTTCTTGTACGGTCATCTTCAGCTTCAGACACCTTCACATCCTCTCTTCTCTCCCTGTCGCGTGCATCTGTTCTGGAGGATGAAGCATCAGTTCTGCCTGGCTCTTGGCATGATCTTGTTTGTTTCTTTGCCCTGGGACCCAGGAGCTTCACGCCATGAGCCTGAACCTCAAGGCTGCTTGTTTTTCTGGTCATCTGTAGCATTGTAGACTGGATCAGCCACATTGCAAAATTTTGAAATACTAGAGGGTTTTGGAAGCCTGAGGTCAACTGTATAGCTGTATTTCAGGACCAGAGAGGAAATTGCAACTCAAACAATTCTGAATTCCAGCTTCAAACACCTCGCCTGTTCTCCTGCCTCCAGGGAAAAACCCAAATCCAAAGCGGCTCATTTTCCAGACCCTACCTCAAGACAGCAGGATCCCCATGAGAATTACAAAGCTGGCCAGACTTACCTCATTTTTATGACACAAGGCAAGGTGTTTTTCCGCTGCTTCATCCACTTTTGCAATTTCAGAGTCAGTTCACTTAACTTCCCTGCATCGAATCTCAGCTTGGTAGAGTTTCACGCCCTTTCCCCTTCCTTTGCCCTGATGGTGGGGGTGTGAGTCTCACCCAGGGCATGCCTGCTTTCAAGAAAATAATCCATTCTCACAAACCTATACGTTGTAGGAGATAAATGTGTTAGGCCTTAGCAAAGAGCAGAATAATATAATAGTTCCAATAAGAAACTCTTTCAGCATATAAATCCCAGTGATTACTATTTTCTTGCTAAGTAGATCTTAGTAGACGTGGAAGGTGCTGTACATAGCATGTGTTGCAGCTCTGATCAACAAGAGAAAAAAGACTGGTAGCATCCAGAGATGAACGAGCAGACAGCAGGAAAAACTGAAAATTAATAATCAGTGCAATGGATAGAGGTAGAGTTACGCTGGTTGTAGATGCTTATGGGGTTTCGCAAGCAGTAGTACAGAGCAACATTTTCATGCACACACACAAGCAGTAATAAATCCATTTGCAGTAAAGAAGCACATTTTGTAGTAGACAAAAGAAAAAAAAAATCATATCTGTTGGATAACTCAATTTCTGGGAACGGAAAATGCCCTAAACAGGATTTAATTTACGCAAGTGAAATAAACGCACTCAGCTACAGTAAGAAAACATCGCTGGCTGATAGTTTGTCATCATCTTTGCCTTTCTGGTTTTCTCCGCAGCTGCCTGGCTTCTGGCTGAGTGGTTTTGCAGAGCAGAGATTTGTGGATGACAGAGCAACAGAGCTGTCAGCACTTAGTTCGAATGAGGGAAGTGCAGAGAAGCGGGGTCAGGTACGAGCTGGGGTCCGCTGGAGCGAAGAGAAGAAGGCTCTAGATCATCCCAGCTGCACAGGTCAGGGATGTCTCTGTCTCTCTGTCTTTGCCTTTTGCAGTTCAGTGCACAGCACAATTCGATTCCCAGCTGCCGAGATGTGCTAAGCAGCCTGCACCCCTGTGCATTTCGGGTGGGTGAGGTAGTTGGATGTTTTTGGAAGGGGTCTGCATGTACTTGGTGCTTCATCCCTGCTCTGCTTAGTGAAGCTGCACGTTTTGGGAGCGTGAATTTGGGTCTGCCTCAACTCTTTACGCAAAGGGCTGTCTCTGGAGAAGGATGTGAGGATGCGGCTCCACGACAGCTTAAGCTACTAAATGCACCGAGGTAATTGAGTGTGCTCAGGAGCTGCTGAGCTGTAGTTGGAGGTGCCCAAACTCATTCCCAGGGAAAATGTGGTGGAAGAAACCTTTGCTTCCCACAGAGCATATCCTTGGTCTTCTCAACCCGCCGCTGGGATGTGTGAATTCCAGCTGTGGCAACAGCTGCAGGAGTTTGTAAAAGACCCCCTGAGAACTGTAAAATCAAATGCAATCAAGGGTTTGTTTCCTGCTTGAACTCCTTCCATCTTCCAAATTAAAACGCACCCTTCTGTTGAAGGGGGAGCGAGGGGACAGCGTTTGGCAAACAGATCTCACCCTCGGAGCGGTGATGTTTCATATTAGATTGTTGATACGGTTGGACTCGATGATCTTAAAGGTCTTTTCCAACCCAATGTTTCTATGATTCTATAACCTTGGCAAATGTGATCTACAAAAAACCGAGTCAGTCTGCAGCGCTGGAGAATGCATCTGTCATTGCAGACCGGAGATATCTGGCACGGATGAAGCACAGAGCAACTTCCAAGCAGCTGGAAATTTTAGGGGCTTATCCTATTTGGACATGTTGTAAAGTTTTGGGTTTTTCAGCTTGTGATGAGGGCCCGTGTTGCTGGAGTACCCCTCTGGAGCATAAAGCCCTTTCCTGATATTTGCTGGCGGCTCCCAGGGTGCTGGCTGGCTCCACGTGCCAGCTGCCTAGGATTTGGGGGGGGGGGGGGGGGGTTTCCCCCCCCCTTCGCAACACTCCCCCCCCTATTTGCACAGAGACACCGGTCTGTAGTTGCAGGTAAGGGAAGAAGAGGTGTCGACATTGCAGAGGGGCTGAAAAAATGGCAATACTTATTTTAAGCTCACAGCAATATTGAATGGAGCAGGGAGAGAAGGGCCCGGACTCTGCTGCAGAGCAGCTCGGGCAGTTTGAGAGTGGAGGCAAGCGAACAAACCTGCTCTGGCAGCAGATTTTAACCCATCGCACTTTGCCTGGCTCTTGCTTCCCATACAACGCTGCAGCAGCTTCACCCCATGACTGTTTGAGAGCATAGCAGCAGGTTTGCCAGCCCTACAGCCTTGGATGTCCTCCTTGGGCTGAGAGGTGTCACCTTCTCCTATAGTGGTCTCCTTCTGTACTGCTGTTTCGGTCTGCTCTGGACCCCAGTAGTGCGTGAGGGGGTTGTTGGGTCTCAAAAGACGTCATCAGATGAAAGAATCAGGAGGTAAACATCATGCTCCAGCAACTAGGATGCTCTGGTACAGATGGCAGCATGGCTCTGACCTCTGCTACAAGTAATGTCCACTGAGAAGGCAAACCTCTCCCCTCCACGTTCCCTCAGCTCAGCTTTGCTGATGGTTCATGAAGAGTGATTAACAGGTAAGTCATTCTGGAGTCATCGATGCCCAAGCCAGGACATCTAAAGCGCTTGCCTCAGCTTTTCTTGTGAGAGGTTCTGTGACTCATCAACAGGAGCACCTATGTCTATGTGAGAAGAGCTGGGAACGTCCTCTCAAAGAGCAAAGTTGGGTTGTTTGTTTTTTTTTTTTTTTTTTTAGGGGGTAAGGAGCAGATAGAAGAGTAAGACAAATGACATTTGGAGCAATAAAGTAAGCATTTTTCTTAGAACCACGTAGTATATGTACTGTTTTTTCATTGGACTCCAGTTAGGTGGCGTCTAATGGTCTTCTAGATGGTCTTCTCTGTTCGCTGGGGAGGTCTCTTGCGATTCCTTCGTGTTGCTTAGTCTGCTCCCATCTGCCACTGCTGGTCAGATTTTGAAGGCAAATTTTCAGGAGGTTGTTTTTATATGTGCAACAACCTAGGCCAGGTGTTGATTTTTGAATATTTATTCCTTTTTCTGTGGAAGTGAGCTGGGTGGAGTGACAGCTCTAACTATAAAAGAGGCTCTTAGTTCTAGGGTTTTGTTTTGTTTTTATGGGCACATTTGGTTTATGTCAGATCTCTGGGAACTGTCTAAAAATTATTAGTCCCATTGAAAACTGTACATTTTCTTTCTCTTAATGAAAATTTTTTATAGAACTCAATAGACAGCAGACTGTTGGGGCTACCACTGATAACTTCAGTTAGTGCTTTTATTGTCTGCTGCTCCCTTCCAGGAGACACTTGATTTGTCTTGGCTGTTTTCAAGAATTATTAGTACTGGCTCTAGTTACTCAAATCTTTTGATTAGCTAGAGACTTAATAAAGCTGTTTATACCCTATTTTTTATGGATGGCTTCAACTCTAGAAATTGCTTTACTAATTGATTTCAGGATGGATTTGCTTGTGGCTGAGGAATTAATGTCTGCAATGGCTCTTACATGACAAATTCTTTCCAATAGCCATATTGTGCTTGGACTTCACTCTTATTTTTAAGAAAACAAATAATACGCTTGGCATAACTAACCACACTTGAGGTTTTTCTTAAAAAAATATGGTTCTAGCATTGTTTTAGCTGACTCTATTATAGAATTCTTGTAACTTTGTGTTGCTGCTGTTCAAATCTTTCTCTAATGCTGGATTGTGCATGAGCTAAATTAAACCGTGCAGAGCAGATGAATGGGTCCTGCTAGTTTGCATGTGCTTTATATTTCATTGACTGCTACGGAGGGGAGGTGTTCAGGCAGCTATGTATCACCTCGTGTGTTATTCTGCCTGTCTTTGTTTCTCTACAGCAGCAATAACATTGGGATGTCCCTGATCTTGCAGTCAGTAGGGGCCAGACGAGACTGCTTTTTTTACAAGCATTGGTTTGCTGGCTCAAAGGGCAGCTTGGCAGCCTGTTCTCCTGTGGCTCTCTGCTTTCTTCCCTGCCTGCTGACACCTTTTCTGGTGGTGTCTTTGCTTTTTCTGGAGTCACCATGCAGGAATAAGCAGCCGCCCATGCAGCCTACAAATACCCTGTAACACTGGCTGAGATTGCAGATCCATTTGCAGCAGTCCTCTGTGACAGCTTTAAGGCTTAGCTGCCTTTGTGCAACGCCGGGGTCACAGCTTGCTTTTTTGCAAACGATCCGTTTCTCCTAAATTAGCAGTTCCCACCTCTTCCTCTTGTGTTACAGAAATACACCTGTGCCTCTGGGCTCCTGCTGCTTGTCAGAGCTCAGCATCTCCGGGAGGTTGCTGGGGTTTGCATAGTTTTGACCACTATAGTGCGTTTGCTTTCCTGCTTGCTGCAGTTGCACATCTGTCAGATCGTCCTCCCTCTAACAGAGATAGGTCAGGTATCGAGCTGTGGGCAGTCCCATCCCTTTTAGTTTGCCCTGGGCTAACAAAAGTCTCACGGCTAACACAGCAGACTGCTGGGATTCTTGGTCTTTTATTAATTTCCAAGAAGACTTGTGGCACGTGGGAATGCCAGCTCTCTCCCTCGGTGCTTTCCTGGAGGGCATTTGCAAGGTCAGGTGCAGCGGTTAGCCTGAGGTCTAAAATGGGACAGAGGTGCAACAAGGTGCTTGAGTCTGAGGATGCAAGAGGTTATAATGGCTCCAAAGCTTGCTGGATCCCTAAATGTTCAACGACAGGGATATCTTGGCTACTGAAATTTGGACTTACCTGCATGTGTGAGGCTCTCCTGCCAGGTGGAATCTCAAATCCATCATCATCCAGATAGGGGAGGAAGTAGGACCTAAATTTTGCTAAAGTCCCTGGAATGGACTTGTTTGTTGACTTGAATGTTAACTTGTTTAAAAAGCATCTCAACATACTTATACGGCACCATATTTTTGTCTACCAGGCTGACTTCAATCTTGGATGTTCCTTCTAGGGGATGCTTAGAGGAGTTGGCAGTTGCTGATGCTGCTGGTCTTTTGCTTATAAAGGCACAAATGGTCCCGTGAGCAGCACCCAGGCTCGCCTTTTTTAAAAAGGTCCACGTGCTGGGTGAGAGCTGGGCTCCCACCTGCTCAAAGACCCTCCAATGAATCTGCAAAAGAGCCCCACATCAAGAAGCAGAAAGGGCAGCGTCTGATCCGAATGTGGTTGCATAGCCTCTTTGTATTTTAAATCTTCAAGTCCTTTGGGTCTGTGATTTTAGACTGATTGTGTGAAACGGCTTTAGAGCAAGGACGCCTTTCTGTCAGGATTGTTTTGGAGAGGTTTTGGAAAAAGTTCCCAAGAAAATTCCTTCTTAGGCCAATTGGCCCTTCCCTGTTGTAAGGGCTTGGAGAAGGCATAAAGTGGCAATGTCCTCCTCGCACCTTATGCCTGTTAGAAACCAACCCCTGGGGAGAACATTGGCAGGAGGGTCCTCAGCTTCCCATGACCAACCCTGATGATGCCTCGTGAGGTTTCTCTGGGGCAAGGCAGACACTGAAGACCCATGAGAAGATCCCAGTCCGGCACCCAACAAACATCAAGGGGAGCCTTTGACTTGTTCATTGCTCGTGGCTTAATGCAAGGGAACTGCTCCCCTAGGAAAAGGAGAGGTAGAACTGCAGTAGCTGCCACCAGCAGTAAATGTTTATCACATTCCTTACATGAAGTTTTCCTATTTCCCGCTGGATGCGTGTAGGGATTCCGACCTACTGCATTCAGCAGGAGAGAGATCTTCTATTTGTAAGGCAGAAAATGATGCAAGGAAAAGAAAAATGTTTGATCATTGCTAGCTAGTCACTTTTCTAGTCTGATTAAAGCATATATATTCATACCTTCATTGTCTTGGCACTTAACGAGGAGTCAGGAGATGGCACCAAAAATTGTATGCGCTTTGTAAGAATATTTACCTCTGCGTGTTGTAGCTGTTAAGAGGGATTAAGAGGGTTAGACATTGATGGGACACAAGAAAGGAAGAGATCACTGTTTATTCCACTTTCAAATATACACGTTCTTAATTTGAAGTGCAACTCTTGACATAGTTCTTACATTATTTATTACTATTAGATACCAAATCCTTCACAGCATATTTATTTTGTTAAATTACACATCTGAAATTAAATACAGCCTCTTGTCAGCGTTAATGCTCTTCTTGCCTATTCTTGCAATTATTATTGAGAAGAGGTGACTTTCAAGCTAGCAGCATGTGGATTGATAAGGCAGCCGTTATTCTGTTACCTGAGTGCTTTTTGGAAAGCTTAGCTCAAGGGCAAATCGTGTTTCCTCCAGAGTGTGGGATGCCGAATCCCCAGCCTGCAGACCGCTGCCAAAGGTGGTGTTTGCAGCTATGGGGTGCTTGGCTAGCGTCTGAAAAACTGCCCCAAAACTCTACGCTCATGGACAATCGAAATCAGTAAGCGTGGCGGTTTTTGGGGGTGCACAGAGGGGTGCCTCCTGTGCTTATTTTTGAGTTGCCGGAGGGTTTCTGCTCCTTTTGTTTCTGCTCTTCTCTCCTGCTCTCTGATGCTCTTCTCTTCATTCTCAGGTAGTAGATCCGGTTGGCTTCTGGGTAGGTGACTTTGCAGAGGGGGATTTTGTAGATGGCCGGGTTGTCTGAATTTATCAGCAAAAAGAGAAGTGCGGAGAAGCAGAAAGGCCAGGTGCAGAGTGGCAGCCCAAGCTGGGAGGGGAAAGGACAGACAAAAAGGTGCATTTTGATAACTCTTTTTGCATGTTCTTTTGCATAGCTTCTGCCTGTTCCTAAATTCTTACATTTGAGAAATTGGGAGAGCCTGTGCTTTCCCTGAGGACAGTGTGACACAGGACATGCCTTCCTGAACCCCCCCGTACAGGATCCTCATTTGGATCCAGAGGATGCCCAGATGCAGGAGGCTACATGGCGGGGGGTACATGTAAGCTAGGTTCCTGCGGGTTACTGGAGGACTGGGAAGCTCCTCTGCTACCAAATGGCAATTCAGCTGCTCACGCAGAGGTATCTACTTTATCGGAGACGTATGGGGCTACGTAAGGCATCCCGTGTTGGAGACCTTGGTCCTCTTGGAGATGCAGTTGTTGGCCAGAAAGGCCAACAACTTGGCACCAATATTGAAGCAAATGAATCAGGCTCCAGAGCTCTGCTGACTGTTATGAAAGCTAAGCCACCCAGCTCACACGTAGACATTTAAATTTTCTAATAAATGAGCTGAATCCTACCCTCGCTGTCCCGTAAAATGTCACGTACTGAGAGTACTATTCACACATATTGACTGTCCTCAACGCCCATGTGTTACTGGCATCGCATCCAACCCTCAGTCCTGCTCTGTGACCCCACCTCTTGACCTGACTTGAGGTCTGCCGAAAACAGGATCACAAGAAGAAAAAGTAAATGCTCTTTTTTTTTCCTGATGCATCCCAAAACCAGGTGTGCTTAACAAAGCAACCCATCTGCAGGGACCTACACGGTACAGAGTGGGTGCCAGATGAATACTTTTAATGCATGAAGCTGCTAGCTCTAAATTTTTTTCTTTTGAGTTACTAAATCAATTTTATTAAAATATGGTTTTGCTTTAATCTCTCAGATCTTAAAGAAGAAACAAAGCTTGGCATTTCTGGCTCCAACTCTTTCTTGATCTGTCCAGATATGACGATTTGGTATTTAAGAGAACAGTCTCCCCCCAGTTTTAGTTCTCGTATCCAGCTCAAACTTCAATAATATCTGTGGGTAGGGCGGGAGAAAGATCTCGGAAGAAGCAAGGAAAAATTTAGACCATTGGGAATTGTTCAAAAATATTGCCTGCAACTAAGTGTTGCATCTCAAACCGCTCGCTGTTGCTGGAATTCACATATACATGCACAATCCTGCTGTGGATGACGTGCTCCAAAGTCTTTGAAATCTTATTATCAGCTGCAGAGTCTGCAAGTGCACGATTCAGCTGACAGAGAACCTGTACAAGACCTGCCGTTGGCTGCAGCATTCTCATTTCAGGCTGTCAAAACTGACATGGAGAATTTTGGGGCACTTCCTTAGCATTATATCACATCAAATCAAAATATAGTTAAAACAAACCAACCAAACCCCCGTTAAAAACCCCTCAGACTTACCACAGATAGGGCATTGGCAAGAGCCGCTCCAGAGTAGGCACAAAATATTGCTGAGAAAAGAAGACCAAAGACAGCTCAAGATGAGGAAAATCTTGCTCATCTCTCCAAAGAAATGATCAGAAATAGTAATATCATCCAAATGCACAGTAAAGTATCCTGCCAGCTACCTGGTGTGAGGATTAATGTTGTAATTCAACAATTAGTTAAGATGCCCCAGTGCTGCATCTGGCCCTGTGGACCACATTTGGTCCTATCTGCTCTGTAGAGATGGATCGTGAATGAAGAATGTGGTTTTGTCAAGAGCAAGTGATGGTGGTATTTCTTTTATCTTTAATTTCTTTTTAGTTGGCACAACTTGACCTGTGTGCAGTGGGAGATTACAGGGATCCCCCTGTACTCGGCACTGGTGAGGCCGCACCTCGAGTGCTGTGTTCAGTTTTGGGCCCCTCAGTACAAGGAGGACATTGAGGTGCTGGAGCGTGTCCAGAGAAGGGCAACGAAGCTGGGGAAGGGTCTGGAGCACAAGTGCTGTGAGGAGCGGCTGAGGGACCTGGGGTTGTTCAGCCTGGAGAAGAGGAGGCTGAGGGGAGACCTTATCACCCTCTACAACTGCCTGAGAGGAGGGTGTAGTGAGGTGGGGGTTGGTCTCTTCTCCCAAGTAGCAAGTGATAGGACAAGAGGCAATGGCCTCAAGTTGTGTCAGGGGAGATTTAGATTGGATATTAGGAAAAACTTCACGGAGAGGGTTGTCAAGCACTGGAACAGGCTGCCCAGGGAAGTGGTGGAGTCCCCATCCCTGGAGGTATTTAAAAGACGGGTAGATGTGGCACTTAAGGACATGGTTTAGTGGTGGACTTGGCAGTGTTAGGTTAATGGTTGGACTCAATGATCTTAAGGGTCTTTTCCAACCTAAATGATTCTGTGATTCTATTCTATGATTCTATGGAATTCTCCACCAGTGCCTGTCCTGCGGCTTCAAACCACAAGCAGTTAGCAGTGGGCCTCCTTGCCCCAGGATGTCAGAGGTGGCAAAGCAGGAGATAAGGCACCCAAGGACAAAGTCAAGGAAGGGAAAGCTACAGAGCAATCCAGAAACTGTGCTCAGGATAGAAAACTACTGAAATACAAATGGTTGGAGGCTGGGTGAATCTTCATGGGAATTTTAAATATGCTACACTGTTCTTAAACTCTTCCCTTAGAGTCTGGTTTTGGATGCTCTTGGAGATGGGGTCTGTGGGTAGATGGATTTTAAACTGACCTTGTGCAACAGCTCTCTTCTTACGACACACTTCCTCTAATGATACATATAGTTACGAAAAGGCTGCTTCTATGAATCTGTTGAGTTGCTAATTTGTTAAACTTCTGCTCATGGCACAGCTTGTGTTCCTTTCACAAACAGCACTTCCACCCTTTCTAGATGTTTTTAGGTTATCAGGGCCTAGAGGCCCTCCTCGCTGCACTTGCAGCTTGCGCATCCAACCTCAACTCTGATGCCATCACAGAAACAGCTCTTGCACAGCACCAAGTTTTGCAGCAGAGTGGTAGCCCAATGTTGACTCTAAACCTGTACTACTCATAGACTGCCTGGCTGCATAAATTTTTGTCTTCCCTTCATGTAAAAGATACATACCACAGGCAAGAGCCAGCACATGTGTCTGCCAGGTCAAGGCATAGAACATGCCCCCAGTCGCAATGCACGCGAGTGCACTGTTGTAATTGTGTAAGCCAAGGTAGATGCCGTCAAATGGTGATGCAATGCTCAGTGCTGCAAGACAAAAGGCAGGGCTGTGAGGTCAGGTGTGAGAGGTATCTCCAGGAGGATCCATCACTTGCTGGGAATCCATCATCTCTTCCCTATAACATCTAGACAAATTTAACCATGCTCACACTTGCGTAACACGCCCATGCAGAAAAAGGATGAAATCAAATGAAACTCATTATTTTGGAGCTCTGATAATGTCCCTAGGGTTGGAATTTGGCCCAGTCTCAAAGGTTTATTTCAGGCAAAACTTTCTGTGTATGCACTGAGTGTGTTGTAGTTAGTCCCCCAGATGACCAGACGGAGGATCTAGCCAGAGTGTAGGAGGACCTTCTCACATGGGTGTCCTCCTTGCAGAAAGCTATGCTCACATGTACTGTTTAAACCTCATACCTACCCTGATCTTGAATATCAGAGGCAAAGCCGAGTGTCTTTTGTGGGAGTAAGCAGGGTTTTCCATCTCTTCCTAGTGACCTTTCCTATGTGTGGTCTAGATACTAGATGTGGTCACTCCATCATTGCTGTGGAAATTCTCCACTGCATTGGGAGCTGAGGGTCTGCTCCAAACCTGACCTCATAGGTACTTCTGCAGGATTTCTCCAAGGCTTCAGGAGCACCAGTAAAAAGAAGAGCACAGTATATTGTGCACAGGCCACCTTCATGTCACTTAAGATTAATACATTTCCTGCTATAATGTCCTCATTTGTCTTCTGTTTCATCACCATGCTTATCCCCAGATACTTTCCCCTGACCTTTCTCTTCTAGATTAAATGTCAGACCTGTACAAAACTTGCCAAAAGCTCTTAACCATACAAATCGTGGATAGTTTTGTTTAAAAAAACAAATATAAGGTGGCTCACATCTTGTACAGAGTGCTTGAGAGCAAAGAGAACTCTGCCTTTTCCAAGGTTGTTGTCTCAGACTACACTTATTCCATCATACTTTTTTATTGCAATGAGTCACATAAGTGGCATTAATCTTGTCTAACTTCAAGGGTCAGATTAATCTCTCTTAATTTAAGATTGTTTCTCTGGTTAGTGGAGAGGCAGGCCATTTTGAGAGGCATTCATTTAGCTGTTTTTACAAATCTGCGGCAGGATAGAATGAACTGCATCCTAGAAAAGTCTGTTTCTTTTCATTGACTAATCAGCTCTCAGGTAGACATCTGCATGTGGTGGTAATTTAAAACACTTGCGGTGGCAAGAGATCAGTTCTAAAACCATTTCTCTAGGTTTCTTTATCATCATCTCCGTGGGATTCATCACATCCAATGGCAGGAGGGCTAAGCAAGGTGGAACAAACCACCTGCCTGAGTTAAAATCTAATAACAAATTCAAAGCTTAAAGAAAATCTGCTTCTTCTGTTCTTGCCTTCACCATGTTGTGTGACCTTCAGTAAGACCTTCCAAATTTAGAGACAGCTTCAAAAATAGGAGTATTGTCCCAGGTACGTCCAAGCTCATGGAACTCTAAAGTCTGGACAGTCATATAATGGCTAGCGTCAAGATACCCGAGTTAAAAAATGACTTTGGTAAGTGTTTCTTACCTGCAAACATCCCCACTGTCGATCCAATTGCAGCGTGTAAACAAATAAGTGGGGAGGAGATAAGCAAAGCAACAAGGAAGATGCCTCCAGTCCAGGGGTTTTCACAACCATACACTTGACCAACACCGACTGGGATGGATTGCAAGAGCTGCAGCAGCCAGTAGAGAAGGGCACGTTATTGCCTGTCTGTGCTCAGAAGGACACAGCAGTTATTTTGTCCAAGCTGTTGGTTAGAAAGGAAGGAAACAACCCTGGCTCTGAGTGGAACCGGTGGGTAAATGTGGGCTCTCATGCCCTTCGAACCAGAGTTAGTTCATTGTTTGGTTTGAACTTTATCAGCCCAAGATGGACTTTCATTTCTTTTGGGATGGCAATATGGTGGATGGGGGGCTGGGGGGTTGTTTGTTTGGTTTTTTTTTTTTTTTTTTTAGGTGACTTTAGTGAGGGAGAAAAATGGTAACCTTCCTAGGCAATAATACTATGATGGGCCTGGTTGGTTTGAGTTTATTTTATATTATATGAGGCATATCAGTTACCCTTATGCTGTTTTGGGAAGGTGATCCTCTAGAGCTAGACCTGAGGGGACTGGGTATAAATGAGTTTCTGTCCCTTCGGAATCCTGATGTTTCTTCTGTCTTTTCGTATTGTCACTGACTGTCTTGCTGACGTTTTTTTAACCACATCTGGACAGCAAGAGCGTATATCCAGATGTGAGTCTGTACTGGCAGCACTCAAGACTTCTTTTGGGGCAGTCCAATTTTAGGTGAAGTGAGATGTTCAGCAGCTCTTTTCCCTCAGGCTCCATCAGCCTTTCTGCTGGACCAGCCAGGACTTTCCCTGGGGCTTTTATGGCACTGTCCTCTGTGGACTGAACCCAGCCACGTGTTTCTGTGAATTGCTGCTGGCTGTACATACCCTACAGCCATTCTGGTACATATCCTACAGCCATTCTGACCCATGTGAAATTGTTATCCCAAGCTGAATGCCTTCGCACTCACCTTTTTAATGGAATAGCATAAACTTGTTGGAGTGAATCTTACCAGTGGCACATTGATTGCAGACCAGGTGATATTGGGCACTGATGCTACAGGCTTGATGAGGGTTGTAGGGAAGAAGGGGTTGTAGTGTCCTGTGGCTGCCAAGTACAAAGTCACTGCAATATTGAAGGGCAGAGTGAAAACAGGAAGGTCCCATTTACTGAAGATGGATCCCAAAGCACTGGACAGGATTGGACTGAGAACAGAAGGAGAAGAGAAACAAGTATAACTTGTTCATAACGTTTACAGTGGTGAAACAGCCTACCGCTTTGGTCATAAGCTCTGGTAAACGCAAGCTAAGGGCATTCCTTTTAGAAACATGAGGTAGTGAATGCCTTTAATATATTAGTCTGCATCAGACAAATAGCAGCAGAATGCTGTTCATCTTTTTGCAACAACAATCGCATCCACTCATGGATGGTATAAACTCCACACCCTTCTCTCAGGACAGTTGTCCCTGCTCACTGCAGGGGGGTTGGACTAGATGACCTCTAAAGGTCCCTTCCAACCCAAAGCATTCTGTGATTCTATGACAGTTGGCTAGTGTGGAAGTGCTCCGATAGCTATGCTGGGCTCAGGAAGACAGCAAAGAAATGCGTCCAGTGTAGCATTTAGGCGCGGATGGAGAAAGGTAATCTGGCTTCTTATTCAGTAGAAAAATCTACCAAGAAACAGAAAAGCAAGTTTTGGGAATGTCACATGAAGAACTGTGGAGAAGTTCAGATGGTCTAAAAAGCTGCTCTCTTGAGGAGGCAAGAGTGAGTTGGAAATTACCTAATTTGCCTTTTTTGTTTGTTTGTTTGTTTAAATAGTTTGAAGGATATCAGAAGATGGTTCTGGAAAAGAAATAAAGCAGAAGAGGTGATGGAAAATCTTCCATTAAGAAAGATGGAAAATATTTACTATGTTAGACAGTATTTTGGGGGATTGAGGAGTCCTTAGGACATATGCAGCCTAACAGAGCTGTGAAAGGTGGTGTGCCAGGCATGACCCAGATCTTGACGCTCCTGCTTATGTCAACGAGACTGATGTTACTGTGCGCTGCCCAGGTACCGCCCAAAATCGCATGGAATTTTCTGAAAACTGAGCTTCCTTCTTAAGAAACATGATTGAGCATATTTAGCATGTAAAGTGTTTGGGGTGATCCTCAAAATATTTAGAGACTGAACACTAAAAAGCATGCAAACCTTGAGATGCCATAACTTTTCCCAAAGTTCTTGGCTGTAGAACCCAGGATATAAACCACACCAGATCTGCTTTCCTCAGGACATTTTCAGACTGCCTTATTTCCACTTGAAGTGGGTGTCCTGCATGAATACCTTTGTGGTTGCATATTGGCAAGATAATATCTGTTTTTTATGGGGCCCAGAAAGCACGTGGAAGAGAGTGAAAGGCCAGGTCCTGTCCTTGATGGCAATAGACTCTGTTCTGCTGCTTCCAGCTGAGCTTTCCCGATATAAGTGAGCTGAGCAGCTCTTATGGTCAACCTCCAAGTAGCAGTGGACATTGCACAGCTTACAAAAATTCATTTTAAAGATGAATTTCTCAAGAAGCTGCATTTGAGTCCTAGAAAGTCATTAAGATGGTTCTAATTAAAAAACCCCACCCAAATTATTTGGCATTTCAAAAACAACATCTTGTGTCCTGTTGTGTAGATACTATCAGTGGAAAAAACACTTTGTTCTCCCTGTATAAACTCAAATGAAGCCTATTCTTTTATGACGAATTTGGTTCCCACAGCAGTTTACAGATTTCCTCGCTTGTAGCAGTAGGAAAAAAAAAAATCAGCACTTCAGTCAAAACGGTGTCCTGATTTCTGCGCTGAAATACAAAGCTTCTGCCAGTTATACATCTTGTCAGAAAAAAAGGAAACAATTAAAGAAATGCTGACTTCTGAAGCTGAAATTCAAAGTATCAATTGAAAAAATCACTGAAATGTCTAATTTCAAAATCTTTCAGCTCTTCCCTCGAGTCTTGTGAACTAAAAGTACGAAGAAAAGTTTGAATAAAAAGCCTGAAGGAATTTTGGCAGACAAGACAAACTAAATATTCTTGCAACATGTCCTGGGTTTTGAGAGGTTGTTACAAAATGACCTTTGCTGAGAGTGACTAAAGAAATAAAATATGGAAAAAAATCTGATTTTAAAAGCAGTGAAATGCAATAATGACTTGCAACTTATTGCTAACAGTGATTAAAATGTGACTCTTGAATTAATTTCAGTTAAGGCTGTTAAATAGATTCTGCAGTGCTGTTAGGGACCGTGTTTAGAAATGGTAAATTTAATCCTGAAAGGACATTGTCTGGCGCTCAGAGTTACTTGGAGGAATTAATTTTGCTCATGACTGGTTGCATGTCTGAGGAGGGGAAGATTGGATTCAGCCCGAAGGAGAGCACCGGGTCGGTTCAGTGCCTGGATGAGGAAGAACCGTTGCGGTGTTGGGCACAATGACATCCACCCTGAATGTGTCCCCCTGATGAGGGCCATTTGCAGAATGTTGAAGTGGGGATGCTTTGTCCATGTGCTATAATCCGTGTTGTCTGTGCACTTGACCTTCTACCAATGTGCCTCACAAGCTCTGTGCATCAACGAATGCCTCTTTCCGGTGCCACGGTGGCTGGAGCTGCTGGCGTAGAGGGTACTTCCAATGTGTTTAAGCTGTATATAGCAGGACTCCTCATTCTCTGAGAATTGTCCCTAGGAGGAGAAGCGGCACTTACCAGGCCATCGATATAACTGCCACAGGAGGAAGAAGCCACCAGTAGTAATCCCCTTTGTCCGAGAAGACGGCTATGAGCAGTCCCACCAAGATCCCGTTATAGCCGTGCAGCCCAGCTGCAATGGCTGATCTGTGATGGAAAGAAATGTTTGCAAGGTAGAAAGCTGTGCTGAAGGTGGCCTGTCACAGGGACCCACTGAAACACAATTTATAAGTGTCCTGCTCCCAGTGAAGGGAGCGTAGGGGAAGTATGAAAAAGCGGCGAGGTAACTGCCAGATTGCATTGCACTGGTGTGGGGAAGGCAGGAGTTTGGAGACTGTTGAATGGTGATGATCCAGGGGGTTTCCCATGACCCAAATGCCCTACATGACTGTGATGATGGCTACCGGAGAGAGAAAACTACTCTCACAAAGACAGCCAACTATGGGGACAGGCCAGCTCTTCCTGGACCACAGCTCCATCCTCACGTAACTGCTTCCAAACCATCCTAAAGAGAGCTGGTCTGCTGTCTCTAATGTACTCAAATGTGGGGCCATGACCCATCAGTGGGTTCCTAATACCATAAAGATCAATTTTTATTAAGTGCCTGGATGTGAGGTACCACCTACCTGTCCTGACTGAGGGCCAGCGCAGTTAATGTCGACACGGTCGTTCCAGTACAGCCCGTGAGCATGCACCAGGGGTTCTGGATGAAGATCCCCACTAAAATGATCAGCCCGCTGAGAGGGTTGTTGACAAACATCACCTGCGAGGTCCCTCGCAAGATCCAGTCCACCAGCTGGACCATTAGGGGCTTATCTGGAGGAGATCAAATAAAAACGCTGGTGATAAAGCATCATTTCAGCAGGACTCTCTCAAAGCACACTCATCTCTACGGTCGCTTTCTGGCCGCAGAACAGAGGCGATGTGTCAACAGGGCTGTAAAACTGGTCTCTGATTCATTGCTGTCTGAGCGTATTTTGCGCCTGGCACTTGAAAAGCCAGTAGGGATGAGTTGGGCACTGCTGTAAAGTTCATGGAGGAATTCATAAAAAAGTGGTGTATTTATGGTGGTCAAAGAATAGTCTTTCTTGCATGGTAGATTGCTTAAGGTTCTGCTATAAATGTAAGGAGGAGATAGTCCCTTTTTGGTGTATAATTCAGATGCAGAGGAGGACTTGGGCAAAGACTGAAACTAGTTTGTACGTGGATAGGGAAATATGAAAAGGAAACACTTTTGCTGTTTTAGGGACCCAGAACATGGAGGTACACTGCATATAGGAGATGGGGTCAAACTGTCCGAGGTGTCTAAAGAAGCACTTTGGGAACCAAAGAACCTAAATTAAGAGAATAGTTATTATAGCTTGGGCTGTACTCAGGGGAAAGAGACATTTCCAAAGGACAAAGAGCCATTGCTCTTTAGAGAAGACTATTGAACCTGGACAGAGCAAACGGGCACCAAGCTCGGGTACCTCAGGTGAGTGCAGGGGGGAGGTGGGACGTGTGTGGGGCTGAGGGCATCTATATACAGTGCTCCTAATGATCTCCATGGGGCAAGGAGGGTCTTGTAGCGCTGCAATAACTTTTTACTGCTGGCTCTCCTACCGCAATTTGACGTGAAGTCTTTTTCTGGGAAAGGCATAACCATTTCTGTACTGTTGTGCATTATTAAACACGATACAAGGAGAATAAATGAGAAAGGGGGGTGCTTACATGTACAATACGTTCATGCACTGTGTATATGCAGCTTTCATCTTCTTAAATATTTAAAATTAATTCCATTAGTTTAGATTGTTAAGTAGACACAGCATAAAGTGCCAGACTATTTTTTGCATCTGGGCAACGACTTATTCCTAAAAACTCCTCTCTTCCCCACTCCCTCCTTTTCCGCTTCCCTGGGTTGTATTTACAGTCAAGTCTCAAGTTTTGCTTTCTGATGAGATTAGCTTAAAGAGAGGATCTTTGAAGGGCCAGGTACCACTCTGCATCTCTTCAGCATCGCTGGGTGAGCCCTCCCAAGAGGCTGGAGCACAGGTTGAGGAAGGGCTTTGCAAGCATCCCTCAGGCTGTGCGTTGTTGGGTCAGGCAGTTACAACCAGGGAGGAATGAGTTCCTTAGAGAAAAAATGACCAGGCTTGTCTGAAATAATTTATGCTAATATTTGGTGTCGAGCTATGACATATATCAGCAATGCTCATGGTTTTGGACACAGGTATAAATGGAAGTATTCAAATATAACCAGTGGGCAGTGGCCAAAGCTTTTTAGGTCATTGAGTAAGAAAAGCTGTCTACCAAGCATGGACCACCGGAGTAAAGAGAAAGCAGGAGGTGAAGTTCCCCTGTGGCTGGGGATCACACTGCCAGCCTGATGAGCTCCCTGCCTGGAGGCATCTCAGCCAACCTCCTCTACCAGCGTTAGCCACCGCACAGCCTGGCTGTACGCAGCCGTCTCTTACTTCTCCTGTTGCTGGAGTTGTACTGCTAACGAACCCAGCCTTGACAGAGGACCCACAGTCATACATAGCCACTCAAAGCCCCAAATCCCTAATAATTCTGGTTAACGTGGACCATCTGCTCATATATTGTTCCTGTCTGGACAGTAAACCTTTGAGATCAGTACTTGCTTTGTATTTTATAGCAACATAACAGCCACAGTACTTATTGCTCCCCCAAGGCTGGTAATACAAGAGCCTTTGCCCACAAAATTAGGAGTCAAGTCCCCATGGCCAGCCCACACACGGATGAGGAGATGGTTGCTGATCCAAAGCACTTACAAACAAGACTAAATCCCCAAACCTGACATGTGCTTCTGGGATATATACACATATATCCTGCTATAAGGAACGTGATGCTAATGACACATAACTGATTAAGTGTAAAAGACATCTTCTGCCTGCGCTGAATTATGCCTGCAGCCATGGCAATGGCAAGAGGACGCAGTGAGATTCCCTTCCCGAGAATAATATGATCTGGGTTAAAAGGCCAGAACTTTGCAGAGAGCTTGGACCACGCTGCCTCTGCTCTGCCTCAGGGGGTGAAATGGCCCCTTGTCTTGTGCCCCAGCACTGAAAGTACTGTTGGCAATATAGATGTTCCCAGCTAGCTCTTCCTGGCCAAAGAGCCCTGAACATATCTCTCCGCTTACTTTTCATCCACTCTCCATATTCTTTCATTTCTCCAGTGAGATACCCGAAAACTTGGTGGATGCGATTTCTGCTTCTCCCCAGCAGGTCCTGGACTCTTGGCTTCTGCTCCGCATACAACTGCCTCTCACCGGGATGTTCAGCCACAACGATCTCTCCAAGCTCCATCTCTTTTGGGTGGTGAGAAGAGGTAACTGTAAATCACAAAACCTATGTGTTAGAAAACGTTTTGGGTCGTGCCCTGGCAACTTTCTGCTGTACTTTAGAGCCCCATGGTGATATCCTTTTTGAAAGATGGGATGTTTAATGCAGAAGGGACCTGCCTGAACCACTGCTGAGAGTATCCTTTTGGGGATAAGGACCAGGAAAGGACCCACTGCTGTGATGGAGCTGCAGCACAGAGCTGCAGGGGGAAAGAGGGATGTGATATAGGTGTCCTGCATCACTCCATTCCACCCTCACTCCAGCTCCTGATGCAGCGTGTGACAAGCTGCTGGTTGGACAGGGGACACAACCTTTGCCAAGTAACGGAGTGGTACCTGCATGGTGTTGTGGCTACCGAGGAGGGAACCTTCTGATGTTTGGCTAGCAGCGAGCTGGAGGGAAGCAATGCAAATTGCCAGTAGAGTAGCAGACAGCAGGAGACAAGAAAATACTGGAGGAGAGGCTGAAGCCTGTATCCCTGTTGATGTTTTGAGCGGGTGCGTTCATGTATCACAGCAAATCTATGGTCTTTCCATGCTCCTCATTGCACATCTGCCTTTGATAGACCACCAAGAGCAAAGAGTAGCAGCATCAAAGTATTGCGCAGAAATCAGCATCCGCGCGTGGCTTTAGACAAAGATAAGCACCTTGGTTCAGGGCTGTGTGCTCTTTAGTTAACAGGTGAATATCCAGGCAGGATTAGGGATTTAATAAACCCCTTATTACAGTTGTGGGGCTCTGTTTGTTAAAAAGCCCATTGAGATATAAACCCTTAAGAGAAAATACACTGCACCGCATCCTAGTGAGCTACGCTACAGGTTACATCTGCAAAAATGCCACCCTGCTTTCTGAGAGAGTCTGGCATCTGCTGGTCTGTGGTTTTGCTCTAACGATTGTGGAGAAGCGTGGCTGGATTTCTAGGTCTTGCCCAAAAGTGGACTGTGTTGTGAAGTGCTTGCCCCCTGTTTCGTGAAATATGGGCACCACCTTCTGGTGGCAGCCTGTTTTTTGGTAGCGCAAACAGGCTGGCTGTCAGTGTTAAAGCCTGTGACAGCAGAAGGACAGGCTGGGAAGGGATGCCTGGCTGGGGGGAAGGCTGTTTTGCAGAGAGGAACACTGACAAGCGGATGGTTAAAATATCTGTGGCTCTGAATGCCCGAATAAGAAGGTCGTTGAGCATCAAAAGATGTTTTCCCTTCACCCCTGGCAGCACGATGCTAAGTGCAGCTCTGCAAATGCATTGCGCAGTGCTGGTTGTCTAGTGCTTTGGCTCTCTCTGCCGGCAGCTCGTCCCTACCGCAGCAAGAGCCTTTGCGATGACCTTCGTGCAGAAGCATCATCAGCCTGGGGCTGGATGTAGGGGCAAGCGATGTTGTTATGTGCGACTGTAAAAACTAAACCACACCAGCGCTCAGTTTGCTTGATCCTAAGCGGGGGGAGTGTTATAGGAGGTGTTGAGTGGTCTAAAGCAACAAATGTGGTTGTGCAAGGAGTAGACACCCCCAAAACCCTGCTCCGGAGTGTCTCATGGGGGCAAGGAGGTTCCCAGGTTCTGCCCAGCTGCACTCCATGCAGGAATAAGCAAGGAGCAAAAAAAGAGGGAGGATGTGGGTCTGTCGTGTCTGTCCATCCGTGTTGTGTCCACCTCCCGTCCCTCCGGTTCTTTTTTGCTATCTGTAATCTGATTCTGGCCAGAAGCTGAGTCCAATCCCTGATTTCAGTTAAGACAGCCTTGGTGACTGTCATTTTCAGCTAGTTCCTTGTGGCTCGCCAGGAGGACATTGGTGTAGGGAACACTGAGCAGGAGTCCTCTTTCTCCTCCTATGTGTCCTCTAGGGCTGAGGGAATTTGCTATGGTCAGGTACTGGGAATTTTTATCCCTCTGAGGTAGGAAGAGGCCAGGTCCTACTGGAAAACCAGGTATTTGTGCCTGAATTCATCCCGTAAACACTTAGCTGTGTAAGATGTGTCATTGCCCTGGGATTCTTGGTAGTCAGTGTAGCTTTGGGCACTTTCAGATGGAAGTCAACCCACCTCAGGTCAGAACTGCCCTCTGAAAGTTCCTGTTCTTCTCTTTGACAGCTCGATCTGGGTGCTCCAGTCAAACACCCGACGTTTTTTGGGAGGAACACAGGGCCTGAGGTCAACAGCACAAGCAGAGAAGAGACTCCAGAGCAATGCCAGGCTAGCACCTGGCTGTCATAGATGTTGCTTTCCCTCCAGAGCTTAATATTCATATTTAGCAGGTGTGGCTGATATCAGAGATATTCTGTGTTGCCTATTTTTTTTATTTGCTCATGTTCCTCCCAGAAGAGTTCTCCAAAGAGTTTCAAGAGTTGAGGTGGGCTCAACCGGCTGCGGTGGATCCACATAAAGGAGACTGGAGCATCTCTTAGGATCTTGAAGTCTCAGGGACGCACCAGTAAAGAAAGGTTAGTGGGCTCTTTGCTGTGAACAATATCCACCACCAGCAACCGAGGGCAGCTGTTACCAGCAGGGAGAATAAATGCTGAGTCGTTGTGTCTGTGTCTTCATAGCACCTGAAAATCTCACGCTCATTTTAAACCTCCCCAGGAAAAAATACCGTTGGGTTATACAAAGCAGAAACATTACTGCAGAGCTTCTAAAGCCTGTATTTACAAGACTGCACTACTCAATTCCCTCTGAAACTGAGACATGGGACATGTATGTTTTTAAAATTCTTGTCCTTGCTCGCATAATTTAACCGTTAGGGGTTAAGGGCAAAGTAGTCATGTGAGAGCCCTTTGCAGTCAGTACAGAGCGAGGGTAGTATCTCCAGTGGGTGATTCATGTCCCTTTTCTTTACATACCTATCTGAGGTGGGGAAAAAAGGGTGTCTGTCTCTCTCTTTCCACCAGCTGCAGAGGGAGCCTGGTTGCTGAGCTTTTAGAGGGTTATTTTCAGGCAAGAGAAATTCCAGCCTAAGAGATTTTGCCAAGGTCAACCTTGAAGTTTATGGAAGTGGGATCTGGAGTCCCAGGCTAGTGCTTTAAATCACTGAGCCATCTGTAACAGGCCTGTAATCTGCATCAAGTAGGGCATCAAAGCTCTGGGGCTAAGAAAAAAATTACGGTCTCTTCCTACGATTCCTGTTTGCTGTCTCTGTGCGGATCAGAAGGGAACTAAATCTCTGCTTGGAAGGGAACGCACTCACCCACCTCAGATGGGAAGGCAACCTGGGACATGACTGGAGGAGACGGCTGAAAAATTACCAATTTTGGGGGGAAAGGAGTAGTGCAAAAAAGAGATATGGGGATGCTGAAATTCTCTATACTGCCAGAGTGGTCAACTGTGGGGCTTTACAGCAGAGGAGCCCAAGGGGCTGCAGCAGCTAGAGAAGATCCTGGAGGGCTGTGATGGGCACGGTCATCCCTGCAGGACCATCACCCTGGAAAAACACAATTTTGTTACAGCGAGCACCTGTCAGTTCACAGGCTCAGTGGTACAGGCTCCATGAATAATAGAGAAATCATTTGAACAATTAGCTAATTAGAGCTAATGAGAGCCTGAATCACTTATGGCACACTTAGGGCTGATAGGGAATTCCTTGAGAAAAGGGCCTTTTGTCAGCAAACACTGATTCATCAGTGTGGTAATGAGCTGTCCTGCTTCTTATGAACATTTATCAGACTGCGGGGTAATACCTGGTGGTTGAGGCTCATCTCTAGACCTACCTGTGCCTGCTCATTCCCAAACAGACAGCTGTCGTAGCATGCTTTTGAGGTGCAGGATGCTGATAGTACAAAGCCTTGTATTCTTAAGCCTCCCAGAGTAAGCACTGGGTTTCTTTTTTGCTTGTGCTACTAGCAAAAATATTCACGGCGTAGCACCCTCACACAGCCTGCAGTCATCTGGTGGTCCCATTAAAAAAAAAAAAAAAATCAGCAATACAGGCGGGCTGTGAACAGTGGCATGGTGCATGACCAGGGTGATGGGTGATGCATAACACTTGAGCCAACTTTTCTACAGGGCTGCTGTTTGTGTAGGGAGCTTAGCTTTATGCTGAGATACCTGAAGCCAAGCCTGGGCAATTGCTCTTTCCTTTTTCCTGAAAGCCTAGAGGTGATCAGAAAAGCATTGACTTCAAGGGACGTGGCCTCACAAGGGCCTTGAAAGAAACAGTTTCTAAAAGCACATTGCTCTCATAAGAAACCATAAAGAAATAGAAAAGAAATACAGTGAACAGCTAGAGGGCAAAACTTCGGGATGGTGACAGAGTGCTTGGCTGAGTCGTAATGACTTTACCAAGCAAAGCTCTACCAAGGATCAACCTGTGACACCGAAAACAAATGAACAAAGCAGGGCATTTCAGTACAGTCACCGAGGTTGAATGCAACACAATTGCAGAGAGCAGGTGTGAAACGCTTAGCCACAGACCTTTAAAATAAAAAAAAAAAAAAAATCCACCCAAAAGGGAAAAATGGCTCTAGTAAATTTGTTTCCTATCACAGGCATTAAATGAAGCCACGTTCCAGAGCAGCTCTGTCATATCTGTACAAACACAACTACTACACAATAGTCAGTAATCAGATAGTTTAACTTATAGGGCTGAATATGGCTCTTACATCCTTATTTAGATACTTGGCTTTTACGATGTGGTCTTGGAGTCTTTCTGTGTCTTCCTTTCCCAGGCTGTATAGTACGTAATGCAATACTTTGCTGTGCTCCGAGGCGATACTTTTCTTTATTGCTTCTTCGTTTCCCTCTGTTGCAGCAGTATCTCCCAACCTGCCAAATGGAGGCACGTAGTTTATTTGATCAATTGTCCTAGTGTCTTGCGTAGAAGTTGTGCCGATACCATTTGTGTATGGATTGTACTTATATACATATGTGCGTGTGACTGTGGAGGAGGAGGGTTTGCCTTCCTTACCATGGGTCTCCTGAATGATGTTTGTAGGGCAGGATTCCTCTTGATTCCCTTTAGCCATCTAAAGGCCTATAGTTTTGGCGCTCTCTATGGTCAGCATAGACTGATCGGTATCATCTCTGGGCAGTTCACAGAATCGCAGAATCACAGAATCTTTTGGTTGGAAAAGACCTTTAAGATCATCGAGTCCAACCGGACCTGTCCACTACTAAACCATGTCCCTAAGCGCCTTGTCTGCCCGGCTTTTAAATACCTCCAGGGATGGGGACTCCACCACTTCCCTGGGCAGCCTGTTCCAGTGCTTGACAACCCTCTCCGTGAAGAAGTTTTTCCTAATATCCAATCTAAACCTCCCCTGGCACAACTTGAGGCCATTGCCTCTCGTCCTATCACTTGCTACTTGGGAGAAGAGACCAACACCCACCTCGCTGCACCCTCCTCTCAGGCAGTTGTAGAGGGCGATAAGGTCTCCCCTCAGCCTCCTCTTCTCCAGGCTGAACAACCCCAGGTCCCTCAGCCGCTCCTCACAGCACTTGTGCTCCAGACCCTTCCCCAGCTTTGTTGCCCTTCTCTGGACATGCTCCAACAACTCAATGTCCTTCTTGTACTGAGGGTTCACCCACGTGGTCAGACATTCTTCTTGGGATGGGATGGATTTCCTTCCCAAGGGCTCTGTCTCATCTCTTTAGTGGCACAGAGAGGCTAAGATAGGGCTTACATGGCTAGCTGTGGGTATCTCCAGTTTAAGTGTCTATATCTGAGCAGCTTGCCTTGACTTCCAGTAAAGAGCTGGTCAATATATGGATCTAGAGCATGATTCATCCCATCCCATCCTACACAGATGAATCATGTCCCAAGCTCTGTTGCATTTGCTGTCTATAATGGGAAAGACAGACAGCTCGGGTGCACACAGCTGCATCACATGTATGTAGGGAGAGGGGTGATGAAGCTCAGCTTAAGTGATTATCCCAAGGTCATTTGGGAAATCTGTGGCTGACTGGGGTATCAAACAAGGACATGTTAATGTTTGAACCCAGTGCCTAATACATGAAGAATTTTCAAAATGCTAACTGTTTTTTTAATAATAAAAGTAGTCAGACCAGGTAGATATTTTAAGACACAAAAATCCTGTTTTCCTGCATATGGTTTCAGTTATAAAACCAGAGGGGAAAACAAATAGAGAAAATATGAAATATAAAAACCGTCTTTTCTAAACAGAATGTTTTTTCAAAGGTTTCCATGAGGTGTTGGCTGCTCGGCAAAGCAGACTGTAAAACAACTTTACAAGCCACATTTATTCTAAGAGCTCCACTTATTGAAGTACAATTCAAACTCTTGTTCTGCCGGCCAAGTTCCATAAATTAAACACTTGTCCAATAACACATACCTCTTCACTTGGATTCTCTGTTTCTTTTTGGCTTTGTGTGTCTGTGTGTCTCTCTCTCTCACTATTTTTTTTTTAATCCTTTGCAAATGGAAACAAAAAAAATTTGCTTGTTTGAGGAATGGATTTAAGAAATAGACCAGTAAGAGTAAAAATAAGGAGAGGAAAAAGAAAACAGGTCAACTTTTTAGGCCAGCTGACTAAAATGACACTTTTGTACCATCATTTTACAGCTTGGTGACACTGATTTAAAGCTAAGGCTAAATCCACACTGTGAAGCTGCATGATGCCAAATGTCTGACCGAAGTAGCGCCTCGTCTCTATTACAATGCACTGGGCGTTGGGCGTTCGGAGGAACCAGCAAGGTAACCTGGGAGCTGAGAAGGGAGGTGGGACCTGTGCCCTGCATTCAGGCAGAACCCAGTTTCCCTCTCTCCCCTAGACTGTTATGGCCCTAGAGATGTGACCATCAGCAGGACCAGCCTTTTCTTACAGGAGAAGGGACGGGGAGGTGTGAGACATTTTCAGATGGCCACCCTGTCTGACCTGGAGCAGGAATGGGTCCATGGATATGCCAAGGAAAAGCCCTGCCAGTAGTGCTCCTGGGCTCGATGTGTCTTCCCTTTCCCACCTTCTTTCCTGTTGCTCTGCGTCATCACCCCTACCCTGCCTGCAGCTCTCACTGCTCTTTCAGTTCGGTCTGGAGCCTCATGTCCAGGCTATGCCTAAATCTTGCAGATTCTTTCTGCATGATGTCTTTTGAAACCTGATTTTCTTATTCATCCAAGAAGCTAAACCTCTCACCTAAGCTCTCATCGTATCGTTTCTTCTTTAGCACAGCATCCCTCATTCCTGCCCTGTAGTATCACCATCTTCCCAGCTTTCACTTTGACATGACCCTCTTTCTCCTTCACATTGACCATGAGCTTCATGTCTTCCCTTTCAGAGCCAGTCATTGCTCTGTCTCATCATGAGGGAAAAATTAATTTCTACATTCACCTGACCCATAGCACTGCCTCCATTTGCCAGAAATGTTTCTAAAGGTCCTCTCCTGTGGTACAAAGCTTAGACGTCCTAACATGAGCTCCAATGAAATGAATGCCTGCCTTAATCCAGAGAGTAGCAAGGTGGGAATAATACAGCAAGAAACTGGATGCTATCTCTGCTGTCTTGTTAATTCACAGTGGAAACTTGGGGAAGTCAGCTACTGAATGTCTCTCATCAATTCAAGGGTGACCTCTTAAATGAGAATAATCTTTTTTACTCGCTGTAGTGATTCAGGGACTCTGTAAGGCTCGAGTGTGACAGACATGGGCAGACAAATGTGAATCAGGTTGGAGCAGCTAGAGAAATTACTGTTCTTTGTTGGAAGCTACCTTCTGCCTGGCTGAGATACCATAACTGATGGGTGTGAAAGAGAGGACAGGGGAGGAAATGTGCTTTTAAGACATTTTAGTGTGGAAGAAGACAGATTCAATTTAGCTTCTGCTGAAGGTGCTTTTAGGCAGCCGATTCCTGTTGCAGTAAGGTTGGAGCAGCTCTTGTGGTCAGTTTCAAAGGCTGGGGACTGACCAAAAGACAGTGGGGACATCAATTCCCTTGGAGAGGTGGTGGTTGAGGGTGATGATTCCTTCTTAAACTGCCCACCTGATCTGCAAGAGGTCAAAGAGCGCTTGATCGAGGAAGTTTTCTAGTATCTCAGTGTGTTTGCTTATGTGATGTCATGTGGTGTTCTCACTCCCTGGAGCACCAAGGGCAAGGTAAGGTTGGAGCATCCATGTCTTCGCCACTGATCTGTAGGGCTAAGGTGATCTGTGACCTGTGACACTCAGATATACAAAACTGTGCTCCAAGTCCAAAAAAGTAATGTGGACATATGCTGAGAAACCTCGTCTATACCATGCAGAGTTGGTTGGCTGCTTAACCTGTAAACCCTTTACTGGGACTGAATATCTTGTACAGGCCATGGGGGTTGGCAAATCCCTTCCTTGTGGTGTGAAATACACTGGCGGTTTTGCTAGCTTAGCATGGAAGGATCAAACCTCTCTCCAAAAAAGCTTTGCCTGTAACTGCAGCAACGATCACACGGTGTCTGCTATTCCTGGGTTGACCCAGCTGAATACTGGACCGTCTTTAACAATGCACGGTAAACCACAGACTGGAAAGTGCTAGGTGCTGTTCACAATGAATAAAAATGTCAGAGCTTGGCCAATATTTGGTTAAATCTTGAAACAAAACATACAGCATTTTAATAGGGTAACCGTAAAGGCATTTCTCCATATAGTTCACATCGCTTGCTCTTTAATAGAAAGTTAATGGGGATTTTCTTTTTCAGATAGCAACAATTTATCATGTGTTTCCCTGGTAACTACAACACCGTGAACCTTCCTTGAAAACTCCGTTGGGATTCCTGCAATGTTATTGAGCATAATGAATGGTAAATGTAAAGCAAACCCATTGAATCACTTTATTTTAAATTCTGGCAGAGACATAATTTCCCACAGTTCATAAACATTTACAAAAAAGGAGTTTACATGTAGAAAACCAGTTGTTTTTATCACTCAGATCAAAGAACACGTTTATCTGGATGTACGGATGCATTTTCAGCCGGCTTTTGAGAAACTCAGGTGACAATCTTTAAGAAGCTTCACAGACTAATACCGAACCTTTGAAGTCTGCAGCTTCGCTCACCTGAAAATACAGACATCACTTCTGCTCTCTGTTCTGCATGAGCCTGAAGTTTGCACTTCAAAGATTATAGACGACAGGCCAAATTTCCCGAGTTGCTAACAGCACTGGGACTTACTGACGAGAATAAAATGAAAAAGTAGGGCACGTTGCAGGATACGGGGGGTTTGTATCCGCACCCATGCAGCAATCTCGCTGCTCGTGTGCCAGATGAATGGCATTGGTGCGCTGGAGAGATGGCCTTTTGGAAATGTAATGGAGGGATTCCCCTAATGTTAATGACCTTTTCATCAGACCCTGAGATGGAAGAAGCAGAGAGGAGCCAGAGCTGCAGATAACAGCTTTGCAGGTGCCGAGACTCCTGGCAGACCCTGGCACTGCTCCACGGCCTGGGCTTCTTTTCCTTGCAGCAGCTCAAGCCCAGAGTTTACTTGATGGAGTCTGGTTTTCATCTCAGGTTTTATTCCTCCGTAGTTAATAGAATAACACTAATATGAGCGAGAGAAGGGTCATATCCATCAACCTCAGTGGAGCTGCCCTGGATTTGTGCTGCTGTACGTATAAAAGCTGTTTCTGGAGCTGTTTGTGAGTGGGGGCTTGTTTACTACAGGAACGAGCGTGGTTTCTGCACGCTACTGAATCGGTGTGCATCCCAGGGCAGGTCTGCAACACCTTCCACTGGTGACTACATCTGTATGCTACATCTACATTACAAAGCATATCGATTTTGGGGTTGTTCAGCCTGGAGAAGAGAAGGCCCCAGGGAGACCTTAGTGCGGCCTTGCAGTGCTTCAAGGGGGCCTCTAGGAAAGATGGGGACAGGCTTTTTAGCAAGGCCTGTGGTGACAGGACAAGGGGGGATGGTTTTAAACTAAAGGAGGGCAGATTTAGGCTGGATAGAAGGAAGAAATGTTTTCCACTGAGGGTGGTGAAGCACTGGAAGGGGTTGCCCAGAGAGGTGGTGGAGGCCCCATCCCTGGAAACATTGCAGGTCAGGTTGGACGGGGCTGTGAGCAACCTGATCTGGTTAAAGATGTCCCTGCTCACTGCAGGGGGTTGGACTGGATGGCCTCTAAAGGTCCCTTCCCACCCAAACCATTCTGTGATTCTATGATTCTATGATTTATAGCCTGAGAGCTTCATGAAAGATTGGAATGCTGTTTTGTGGAGAATTTAGAAATTTTGAAAGGGTGCGCAGAACAACCCCTGTCCTTTACAAAAATCTCTAACAAGAGAATTTTAAAAAGGCTATTATTTTTTAAATGCGGATCTTTCAAAATATTTAGTTTCGCTTTAATCTTTAAAAATTGCCATATAGTATATCTGCAATATCAAGCTACAGATAGAACAAAGTGTGGTTTCAAGATGGAAAACTGGAACACTAGAGGTTGAGCAGCACTACAGATTTTCAGGAGAAAATCACTGTCTCCTGAGATTTCTGTGAAGATCTTTGTTTTGTGGCTACAGTTTTTTCCCCTGGTGCTTTGTTACTGTGCTGTGAGAACTATAATATCATGTAACTGAAACACTAAATACCTCCTGCCATCAGAAGCCATCTTTGGCATATTATAGTGGCCAATATGTTTGTGTTCCAGTGGGATGCTGAAATGGTACACAGGGCTGTGACAAGAATCTAATGAGGTTGAAAGCATGTGTAACCTGATTAAATAATGTTTCTGATTAGAAGCAGGTGTTATTTATCAGAAATTCAAAAAGTTTTTAAATTAAATTTGAGGACTAGGAGGATCAGATGACATGCACAAATTAGTTTAATCCTAATTCTAATATGGGTGGGGGCACGTGGCCCAAGAACTCTGACTGCTGCGGCAAAGCTATTAAATGTGGAATTTGCAGAGGGGGCAAATGAAATTTTCACTCTCCCAGCAGAAACGTCAGGGAAATTGTTCGCTGGGCAGGTCAGAAGGTATTTTGTGAGGGCCTCCTCTGAAAGGCACTGCGAGGTACTGAGATAACCTCCCATCCTAATACTGAAGGGAGAGAAAGAAGTAAGAACATTTTGCCAGACCTCCTGCTGTGTTTCATTTGCAAGTGTGAGTATTGTAAATGACCCAGCCAAGGGTTGGAGAAGTCTTCAGGTTGGGCTTCCAGAGAAGAAAGGTTGGAGGGCCAGGATTAGGTCAATGCTCAACTCATCCAGGGGAAAGGGAAGGAGGGAGGGGGAGTTAGGGACCAGATTGGAGTTAAGGTCTGTGAAAAAGGGAAGAGGTGCCAAAGTCATAGCCAGTTTCTGCAATTCACACTTTATTTTCTGCAATTCACACTTATTTATTCGAGTGGAAAGAGGTGGAAATGTGGTGTTGGTGTCTCTGTGTGATGTATCCCCAACTTCATCCCCAGTGTGTGAATAACACCGGGTTCACTCTCACAGCTGGGTGGGTGGGCCAGTTTGGGGCTCACCTTTGGGTTGAGCAGTCTGCATTGCCTGAAGTTTAAGGTTAGTTGCAGGTGCAGAAGTGATTTGGAAGAACACGGAGGTAGGTCTTGGGAATTTAAAGTTTAAATTTATTTGTTAAAGTTTTTTTAAAATTTAAAAAATATTGGAATTTTAGAATTTGTTCAGGCCAGGTATGTTCACTATTTGTAGGTTTTTTAAAAAAAATATTCCTAGTTTTTGCTTAGCAGTATGAGCATGTAAGAAGCTGTGTTCAGGTGGGGTTAGGATCATGAAAAGAATTGCTGCAGAATGAATGTTAGGATTGAATTTTGTTGATGCTGTGGAGGAAAGCTGTGTGTTGCTCTCAGTTGATTTGGTTGCCTTATTTTGAATTTTTGCTCGATACGTATTCCTGGCAGAGACCGGGCTTAGACGAGGGATAGCCTCTATGAAACTGGTGACTACAGAGCTACAGTTATTTTCAAATTTGCGACTTCTGTGATGGAGAGTATTGGTATCACTTTACTTGAATACCTTAAACTCAAGTTTCTTGTGGTGCTTTATGCCTTCTTCATTCCCTATATTATTGTTCAAGTTACTTTTACAGGATTTGAGAGACACATTGCAGACCCAAGCTTATAGCTGAACTTTGGCATGATGGTGAAGGGAAATACAGAGTTTGCATCAGCTTGTTTTACTCACAGTGAATTTTCACACAGACGAATATGCCTTATCTGTAGCCAAGGTTAGATTTAGCGCTGGGTTCTGTTGTAATGCTCAAAATGCAACATTTTGTTTCAATGAAGGCTTCCAGTCATGTGGAGGAAGTATCTAAGTAGTGTCAGCTTATTTAAACACCCTATTCTTAGGCTTGTGTGGCCTTGAGTGCCTTCTGCATGACCAGTGCTTGGGTAATACAAGGTTTATGAGACTAAAGGATGCATAAAGAGGGTTATAATATAAATTTGCCAGTTGTACTGAGCCCAGTGCGAAGTTTGGGATTAATTTGGAGGGTCATAAGAAGTTGAATTGGAAAGCCAGTGGGTTGGCTGAAGTTTGCCAGCTGCAAAGAGAAGAGCCGAGGGCTGCTTCCACTTCACTTGAATCCCTTAGTCTGAGTGCCTCATCTGGAGCCAAAGTCGGGGTTAGACTTGGGGTCAAGATGCACCCAGGGGTCCTTGTTATGGCCCAAAATACCTCTCCATAAGCTTGCTCTGGGATTTCCTGTGTTTCTAGGAAGAGCTGAAATGCTATGGTGATACAGTCGATGAAAGAAACACACTATAAATAATGCTGTCCTTGACATCAGATATGTTGTCTCTGGACCATGGTTTATGTTTTCCATGTCTACAATATAAGCAAAAGCCCATGGCTGATCCCCATGCCCCATCACGAGTAAATACTGCTTTCTAGGCAGGGTTCTGAGAGTTCCCGTCCCCATCCCTTCACCTTTTGCCATTAGGGATGATAGAGCAGAAACTACCTCAGAAACTACTGGAGAGAATTTAGTAAAGATTTTAGAGCATCTTGGCCAAAAAAAAAAATCATGAAAGAGTAACGTATGACTTAGTTTTGTGCTATAAAAGAGGAAAAGGTTAGATCTCTCTCTCTTTGTCTCTGGATATAGAAGAATAATTTTTGAGAGAAAGATGCATTTTATTGCTAAAAAAGCAGTTTCAGGTCACTCCACATCTAGCAATAACAGCTGTATTTAGCAGAGTACTTTGTCAGAAGAAAATAAAAAAGATCAAATGCAGGGAGGGAAAAATCAAAGAGTTACAGTCTGGATGTTTTAAAGCCTAGTTTAGCTAAATTCAGCGATAATTTTTCAAAGGAGAAAAATACTGCAATAAAACATTTATTGTGTTTTCGTGCTTGTTTTCATTCCTTTGAGAAAAATGAAACAGTTTAAGACTCATCCAGTACTAATTTTTTTCTCAGTTTTTCAGTTCAACCATTAAAACAAAAAAAATCAATTATTCACACAGTTCTCATTAAGTTCTCATTGTGGATTATACTAGAGGAAAAAGTTGTAAGATAGCTTTCTGGATGGCCTGACCCAGTACCATTCAAGAAGACATCATTTGGTTTAAATGGACATTGGCAAGGTCCTTAGGAAGTGTGTGAATGATTAAAGAAAACCAGATATTTGGAAATTAAAAGGAGAAAAAAAACATGATCTGAGAGTGAAAAGCCCTAAAAGACATGTGTGAGAGCTAACTCATCTGCATGGCTTGTGCTCAGACCTGTTTGGTGGAGAATTGTTGAGGCCTGAGGCACAAAGAAAGATGTTTGGGCAGCAGAAGCCAACTTGGAGGCTGTAAAGTGATTTGTTTTTATTTCCTTGTATCAATTTGAACAGTCAAATCAGCTTTACAGCTCTGAAATAAACACAGTTGGGAGTTTATGTGAGTTCAGGATGGCGTAATCTGTATGTTTTGGACATGGTAGGGGAAGGAGAAGAAACATTTGCAGCCAATTTGCCAACATGTTCCTCATTTGACATATCAACAAGTTGGTTGAGGTAATGGGAGAGATAAGTATTTTGAGTTGTAAATGCTTAAGAAGCTGAGAATCTGGAAAAAGGAATTAGTTTTGAAGTTCAGCAGTCATTTATAACCAGATACTTGGGATGATGTGAGGGGACCTTGGCTATTGACGTTCCTGCCTTGTAGGTACCTTGACTCATGCTGGACCTTACTGTCCTGAGACACGCACCCAGGTCATGACCTGGGGCAAGAGACCTTTGACTTGTTGGCGAACGGACGTGCACAAGGCAGAGGGCAAGCGAGAGTCCGGCTCAGCCAGAAATGTTCATCCCGTGGGTTGCATTCAGCCTGCCAAAATATTCATCCAACCTGGCAGCTGCCTCTCCCCGACTCCTGTCCCGGGGCACAAGCAACAAGCTGCAGCTGGACGAGATGCTCCAGCTCTGCGGGCTCCTGGCTGCTGGCTGCTGTTGTCCTGGGATAAGACCTGCTCAGAAAACACATCTTTCCAGCCAAAGACAGAAGAATGCCTTGTTTGTTAACTGAGCTGAAAATGAGGGAGACAGAGGGAAGAATGATGTTATCTCACCTGCATTAAGTTCATGCTTTCTTGCAGAAATGGGTTTGCGTGAGGACTCTGGTACCCACAGGGTTGGGTGAAGCTCAGGATCTGACAAAGCTCCCAAGTTTGCTTGTTACTTAAAGATGTTACGTCCCCGTTCAAGCCCCGGTGAAGTCAGAGGGCACATGGATTGCTCTGCCATCCTCTGTGGCTCAGCCGCTGGAACAGGCCACCTACTGAGCTGAAGCTTTTGGCTTTTCATCAGTTTTAAAAACTAATTTATATGACTGGTGATAATGATTGGTTTGTTGATCTTGCCTTTGACAATCAACAAAGCTGCTTACAGAATTGCAATCTTTATATGACTACAGATATCTCAGCCGTGTCACTGAACTCAAGGGCAGCAAAACCTTCAGGGATTTATTCGTACAGAGCAACTTTCCCTGCTTCTGAAAGCTGCTTAATAATATTCTCTGCAGCCTATACCTTCTTTTATCTCCAGACTTTCTGACCATGGTTCTTCTTCCATTGCCTGAGGCCTCAGAGAGCTCTAGAAATAGCCCTGTCCTAGCCTTGGAAAAGTGTGTGAAGTGCCTTGTTTTCTGTTTTACAGGTGAGGAACCTGAGAGTAGGACTATTTAAGGCTGATGTGTTTGCCTGTGATTATGGAAATATCCGTAATCACACATCTTAACAGTCAGTGTGATTTTCTAATCTGTGTGTGCAGTCTGAGGTCTGCTGAAGGCAGCAGGAGGCAGGAAGGCTTCACAACAGGGAAAATCAAGCCATACGTCTCTGGGTAGACGTAAGGACCACACGCCATAATTTCAACCTACCCACTTCAATATCTCCGTGCTTCAGTCCTTCCTTCTGCAGTGAAGCAGCAATCACACTGCTGGGAGCTCAGGATGGGACCTCAGGGAGGCAGGTGAGGGATTAAAGAACTTTTCAAGCCTTTGCTTCTGTCCTGGCAACCCCCTTGTACCTCCCCAGGAGGTCCCTCCTGCTGGCCATCACATGGACGGCAGCGCGGTGCCCCTTGGGCATCAGCTCTGACGCATCATCACATCGAGCTGTCAGGTCGGGCTCGCGGTACGAGCTGCCATGGCTAAACCCTCTGCCCATGGATGGTCCTACCTGGGGTGGGCTGATGAGGACTGACCTCAGTCCTTTCCTCTCCGCCCACTCAGACTGGGTCCCAGAGGTCCTTCTCTCCGTTGTCACCAGCTATTGGTCTGGCAGCATACTTTGGCCATAAGCCCCGGCCCTCCTGCAAGACTGCTCCCATATTTTTAGCTTATTAGAGTCATGGCTAAAGTACGTGATGAAATTTAGAGAGGCCAGCACAGGTGAGTGTCCCACAAAAGCCCTGTTTTAGAAGCTTAAGTGGATTTAAGTATCCAAGTAGTCTCACGTGAAAAACAGAGTTTCTGGGATTTCAGTGTTGCTATTGGTAAAATGGGTTTCAGGTCTCTATTATGCTATCAAAATACTTGAATTATCACTTGAACTAAATGAAAGCTTACTGTGTGTGCATATAATTGGTTTTTTGCTACCTATTACTTGATTGGGGTTGGGTGAGGTTAGCAAAAGAATTAAATTAATTTTCTTTGAAAGTTATGCATTATGAAGTAAGAGGTATAAAAGTTACATTACACATGGGAAATGTCTTGAGGGTTTGGTTTATAGACTTGTTTGTATTTTTATTTTAATGATTATTACTTTCTCCATGTCATTTCCACTTTTGCATCTCCATACTCATTATGTTTTTATTATCTCTTTTATAAAATCAATGGCTGCAAACCAGAGAATTTTGTTCTTGAAATAAATAGATCCAAATATATCTATCCGTAAATTAAATGTTGTGGCTGTGAAAGGGACTTTTCCAAAGTCACTAAGCTTAAACTGAAGCCAATTAATAGTTGACCTTTCATTTTTATGGACCGTGGTGTGTAGCGCATCCATCTGACTTGGCAGATTTGAAATTATCCAAGCGATAGCTGAACTGCATTGAAAAATGCATTAGTAAAATTAGCGCTCATGAAAGGCAACAGATCGACAGCCTTAGCAATCAAATCCTCACGAGCCAGATGCAAACCCCACTGAAGTAAATCATAAGTCTTTCCCTTGACTTCAGTGGGTTCTGGATGAGAGCCTTTGTCACCGTAGCACGTACAGCCTTTTCAGGGGCTACGCAATTTTCAGCCAATGGTTTTCACTGTGGACCTCAACTGATGCATGTTCCCAAACATGCTGTGAGACCTGTGGGTGGAAAGTGCTGCCACGGAACAAGAGAAATCTGCTTACAAAAACCAGCAAGTCAAAGTGATGAGGGGGCAAAACAGAGTCACCAGGCAACCTGAGGGCCACAGCCTACGAAAATGAAAACACTCCCTTAGCTGTCATGTGTCCGAACAAAGTCACCCGTGCCAGCGTTAGGGAAATTTTGTGCCTGGCCAAACAGCTATGGATACTTATTACTGCTCCAACCACAATGAGATTCACTGGCTGTAGAGACAGATGGAGTGAGGAAAAGGTGTTCATGAACAACTGTGTGATTCGGTATTGCTGCACCATAGTTAAAGGAGGGATTTCTATTTTTTCAATTGCCAGAGAAAGTCCTGTCAATCTCTGGCTGAATTGGGCATGAGTTAATCAGAGTAGGAAAAGCCCAAAACTTCTCTCTGAACTGTAACGCTGCATCTAGGCAAATAATTGATCTAAACGTGAGGATTTGTGGCGATGCCGAGTCCACTCTATCCTGGATATTTACTACATCCAAAGAGGGTTGGGCTGGGACAAAAAAGGAAATGTGTGAATGTTATATGTAAGAGAGTAGTTTCTGAACAGACAGCGTAATCAATATCATTTTAGAATATGTTCAGCGTATGCCATTTTACCTGAAGGTCTCTCTTTAAGCACAGGAGCAATCATTTTGGATAGCATGGCAAGAAATATCTGGGCCAGAAGTAGCCTGGCTGCAATCCCACAGCGCTCTGGACAGATAAAATTACCCTTCTGAGAGATGGAAAAGGATATGATAGCTTTTTCTTATTGGGAATCTTTCAAAGAACCAAATAAAGAGTGTGTCTATTTGCAGAAATAGGAGTTTAACGTGTATATCTACAAGTGTTATTGCTGTTTATAAAATTAACCAGTACTTTTCAGCTGTATGTGGCCTCTGTTCTCCATAAAAACATTTTTCTAGTGTGTGTAGATTCTGGTTTTAATAACCTTTATTTTCTTCATATCATTTTTGTGTTCTAAAATGTATCTCTATGTATTTTTCCTTTGGGCCTAAAACTAAAAAACCCCACTATATTTATATATCTCACTAGTCCTGAGTCATCAAGTCCACCTCCCGGTTGCCACCAGGCAACCCAACTTATAACTCCATACACAGACTTTGTGCATCTGAGAACCAGCCAGGTTTCTCCCTGGGTGTTTCCATGGAAAGGCTCTTCTAGAGCTTTGTCAAATTTGATGTTAATCTATTCCTTCCTATTTTCTCTTGTTCTGTCTGCCAGTCTTCTCCGGGCTCACTGGGAAAATGGGGTGGTGGTGGTGAGGGGAGACTAATTGCCTTGTTAGAAATAAATGAACTGAATTAAATTAGCCCAGTGGTCTGAACAGTGAAAATGTTCTCATTGGGTAATGATCAGGCTTCTGGTGTGTTGAGCTCTTGCCTGTTCAGCTGACCAGTATTGCCTTGTATTATGCTCGTGTTGTCCCATCTGTTTGTCTGTATCAACCCTTTCTTTCATTTCATGTTTCAATCCAAAACTGTTTTGGAGCAGGGCCATCTTTTTGGGCCGAGTATGTACAACATCTAGCCCAGTGGGATTTATGATTAAGGCTTCCATAAGGAACACAATATGAATAATAAGAATTATATGAAGAACACTAGAGAATATAGTCAAGCTTGCTGTAGAACATCTAACACAAATCCTATATCTAAAAATAGAACTCCACAAGCAAGAGAGACGTTCAAATTAATTTAAAGTGGTTTTTTTTTTTTGTCACTGGGATTTGCAAGTGGACAGGGAAATGTATTTCAACAAACTAGCATTTCCACTTATAAATTTTCTAAACAGGATTTTTAGGAAATAACTGTTGAACTATGCCCATCCCTGCTACTCCATATGAACCCCCCAAATGCATATTAAGCGGGATGGCAGTAACAATGTGGTCGTTTTGAATTGTCTTGCTGAAGTTTTGCCTGAGGAAGCAGGGAAGGCTTTAGGATCTAGCTCCTTGTGTGGTGGACAAAACATTTCATTACACTTAAGCAACGAACACAATGTTCCTTTTTAACAGTCCTATTGTTGTTGGAGAGGGAGAAGAGAGATTGCGATCCAAAAATCCCTTAAATGGGATTTGAAGTAATGAATAGCTGTGGTTACTGGAAGTGAGAATTTATGGAGCCATTGGCTAGTGCTGCCAATCCTAATGATAAGTGTTCTGCCAGGTAGTGTTATTTGCACAGTGGTGGCACTCTGTGTGTTGATCATGGAGCTGGATGCACTGAGCAATGCTGCACGAATGCAGAACCAAATATCATTCCTTCTCCAAAGAGTTTACAGTGAAAGTATATTAAGGTCAGTTACTATATGTGGCTATGTGAAGCTAGATAGGGGACCAAAAAGAAGGATGGTCTGTTGACAGGCCAATGGTCCATGTGAAATAAATGAAGGGTCCAACTGAGAAAAGTGGTTTGGTAATTTTATTTTGAACTTACTAACCGTAGGTATTATCAAATCTTGAGCTCTGTTCTGAATGTAGGAGTGGTTTGTTCTCCCTTATTTTTGAAATTTCTGAAATTAAAAAAAAAAAAGCAGCACAGGGAAGACTGTAAACACCTGTTAAACCTTCATAATCTTCTACTTACTTGGAAATACTAGTCAAGTAAAGAGTAGGCTTTCTCGAGAAGAAATGTTCTGGATCGGTGGGCAACGCAGGAGAAATGTGATCATCTGATGGGCCTGACCAGAGGGTAACCAGACAGAAAGGATGAGACCACAGTTGAGAAATATCTCACCAGCCACTTCAGAGGTGGGAAGAAGAAAGAAGAGATCGTCTGTTCAGAGGTAAATGGGATCCTGGTTTTACAAAAAGACTTTGGTTCAAGTTCAAACCATGCAGAAAGAGGGAGAGAGCTGGGGCACAAAGTGTGTAATGCCATTCTTTTACCTGGGCTTTCTGTTTATTTTGTTGTACAAGTAAAGAACAACAGTGCTAAAGACCTTTGCGAGGTCTATGGATTGTGTTCCTCACCACGATGGCATCTCTGGAAGCAATCTGTAAATCCATGCTCATGAGACTCTGGTCTGAGACAGCTCATAGGGTTGGGGAATTTGGGAGTGCTTGCGCTGCATGGCAGGATGTGACATTTTGGTCAGAGGTGGTAATGAGTGCTCTAAGGAACCTGACGTTACCTCTAGTTCATGTTCCCTCCTGTCTCAGGAGGCTTTGGAAGGGCAGAGACCTAAATGCGTGCATGTTGGTCACTGTCTAGACCAATGGGCTGTGACCAATTGTATGAGGTTCAACAAGGCCAAGTGCCAGGTCCTGCACTTGGGCCACAACAACCCCATGCAACGCTGCAGGCCTGGGGATGAGTGGCTGGGAAGCTGCTTGGCAGAGAGGGATCTGGGGGTGTTGGTCGACAGCCGACTGAACATGAGCCAGCAGTGTGCCCAGGAAGGCCAATGGCATCCTGGCTTGTATCAGGAATAGTGTGGCCAGCAGGACCAGGGAAGTCATCCTTCCTCTGTACTTGGCACTGGTGAAGCTGCACTTCGAGTGCTGTGTTCAGGTTTGGGCCCCTCACTACAAGAAGGACATGGAGGTGCTGGAGCGTGTCCAGAGAAGGGCAACGAAGCTGGGGAAGGGTCTGGAGCACAAGTGCTGTGAGGAGCGGCTGAGGGACCTGGCGTTGTTCAGCCTGGAGAAGAGGAGGCTGAGGGGAGACCTTATCGCCCTCTACAACTGCCTGAGAGGAGGTTGTAGTGAGATGGGGGTTGGTCTCTTCTCCCAAGGAACAAGTGATAGGACAAGAGGCAATGGCCTCAAGTTGTGCCAGGGGAGGTTTAGATTGGATATTAGGAAAAACTTCTTCACAGAGAGGGTTGTCAAGCACTGGAACAGGCTGCCCAGGGAAGTGATGGAGTCCCCATCGCTGGAGGTATTTAAAAGCCGGGCAGACGAGGCGCTTAGGGACATGGTTTAGTAGTGGACAGGTACAGTTGGACTCGATGATCTTAAAGGTCTTTTCCAACCAAATGATTCCGTGATTCTGTCACCAAAGGTAGCCCTGCAAAGGACTTGTCCACCAGTGTGTCCCTGTCAAAAGGGTTGTGCACCCTGTGTTGATGGCTGTAACCAGCAAGGGCTGGGGTAGGAGTGGGGAAGTTAGGACAAAACCAAGAGTATCCCAAATTTTCTTTTCCCTCAGCTTGCTCACTGGCTATCCAGTAAAATATTCCCAGACCATTTTTGTTCTTTCCCTTTGAACAGCCTTCCTTGCCAAAACGCAGAGAGCAATAAATACATGCTTCCTGTAGCTGCCACTTTATATATCGAATTAGTAAAGCTTAATAAGTCCCCCATTATTTTGTTGCACTATGGAGAATACAGGTGCTTTTCTGCATAAAATTTTCACACAACACAGCAGGAGTTGCACTTTAAGCCTAAATGGCATGCACTTAGTTATCTAATTTTTGCACGTTAATCCTCTCAAGATGTCTGTTAACATAAACCTCATTAATTAATGTTCCTTTAGCATCTGCGAATGTATGATTCAGTGTTTGAAAGGAAATTGGAAGACCACGGAGTATTGTAGTGTGAATCATGATATCAATAACATTTAAAGACATGTAAAGTTACTTACCTGACTCCTTGACGCTGGTGGCACGTGTTACAGAAATATATCACCCTGTAACCTCTAATCAACAAAAAAGAAGGTCTTATCTCTGCTACCTCCATTTTTGCTTAAGTTCTTAGACAATCACAGCTGTAGTAACCCTTCGGTAATTGTCTTCATTTGAATGTGTTTTCTTAAGGAAAAAAAAGGATTCTCACTCAAAATAAATGTCTAAAAAGATGTGGAGGTCTGAATGAGAGACACTAGACTTCCTTTTTAGTCAATGGAGATATACAGGCAGCTCCAGAAGGTAATTAATCTGATCGGAACCTAAGAGAATTCACATCTAGCCCTTACGCAAACAACAGCTTTGCAACGAGCTCAAGTTCAAAACTCTATTTATATAAAAAAAGTGAGTAGTTAAGGGACTTGTGGCATTCCTTTGCCCTTCTTATTTTGAATGGGAGATAGCAGGCAGCCTGTTGTCTCTGTTTTGGCATATCTGAGGCCAGCAAATGTGTCAAACCTGCACTGTGGTCCTGAAATTTAAGCCTTTATTTCCAGTCCGGAGGGATCTGGGATTTTTAAGTAAATGGCCAAATTTCCGGATATTTCTCTTGCAAAGCAACTTCTAGTTTTGCATGGCTTTAGTGCTTGCAATAATACCTTCATCAAAAGATGTGCACCCGCTTAATAAACATCAAACCTTCATTGATAAAAAAACTCACACAGCAGAAATGGGAAGATTGTACCGAAAGTATGAAGACATATTTAAGTATCACCACCATGGATTTCTACACAAAATCTTAAACATTATCTGTGGATATGGTGGAGCAGAACTTGGTAGAGATCATGGAGGGAAAAGGAAGCTCATTATCATGATTTTTGCTGAAAAAGGTTGGAGTTAAGACTCCCGCGGACAGTCTTAATCACAGATATACAACTTAAATCCTTCTGTTAGCAATATTATCTTAAACCTCATGGGTTATTTATTGCTGGTAATGTTTTTAACAGAAGGGCTGATTAGCTGTTGGAGCAAACTACCAGGAAAAGCAGTGGATTCCTCTTCTCTTGAGGTCTTCATGTCAAAACTGGAAGTCAACATTACTACGCTCATTACAGCAGCTACAGGATGAAATTTACAGTCTGCATTACATGGGCTGAATGCTGAAATGTCCCTTCTGGCCTGAACATTTATGAATTTCAGTGTTTCTAAAGTACCTACAGATCCTTGAATGAAAGACACAATTGGAAGTACAACATATTTTATGGGAGAGCTCCATCTGCCTTACACGGAGGTAAAGAAAACCTCACGCAGTTGTATAGCGAGCTCATGTACATGCACATTGTATTAAACTTATTACAACTTTCAACCGAGTGGGTGCCTAGACATAAATAAGCAAGGGCAAACTTGTTTTACTAAAATACATACTTCTCTCACCCTGACAGGCATGCAAGGGACTGCAATTTTAGGACAATTTTAACAGCAAGACCATTCTCCTCAGGGGACTGCTCTCACTTTTTCATTTAAAAAAGGAGAAAAGAAACCCAAGCCTAAACATATGATGGTTTTATTATGTGAAACCCAATAGGAAATGAAGTAAGAATATCGGACTGCTTTCAGTTGGGTAGTTTTCTAGCAAGGGATTTTGTTTTAACTTGGAAGAGGGGCAGCTGTGTTGGAGGCTCGCTTCCATTCGCCTGAACTTCAGGACCTCTTCAGCACTTTAATTGTGCGGAGGTCGCTGGGTGAACTAGGCGGTGCAAAAGGTAGAGCAGGCTTGCTGGGAACTCCTGAGCTTTGATCCAGGCTCTGCTGGTTTAGAGAGGAAGATTCAGCTGTAGAAGTGGAGGGAAAAGACCCCTCGGAACGACTGCAGCAGCTCCTGGTTGTATCTGTTGGTGCGCGCACGGGGGGGTGAGCGTGTGTGTGCACACTCACTGTATAAGCAAGCCAGCCAAATTCCATCTTCATGGACAGTTCAATGGAAAGTTAGCTTGAAAATGCAGTATATCATATTTCATGAATTTAATAGGGTTTTCATGATTTTACAAAGTGCTTCAACCAGACACTCACGGCTGGAGGCTGCACAGCAGGAGACCTAAAACACTGCATCTGTGTTTTTCAACTCTTGCCAGAATCCATTGAATTTGATCCGGAATGACTATGCATCTTTGGAATGTACGTTCACTTTTCTCTTGCCTTATCCAAATAAAAAAGGGAGGGGGAAAAAAAGAGTCCTATGAGAATTCCATATGGAAACACTAAACTAGCATTATAAAGGATTTCCTATAAACAAAATTACGGTCACAAATTTTGGACTGGGACCACATTTGAAACAAAGGACCCTTTGTCTCCCTCTCCTTAATATATTTTTTTTATCTATGTTAACATACACATTTTTATTTTTTTATAGATATATATAAACAGATGTGCACGTATACACTCATGCAAAAATGAATGTATATATTAGTTTGAGGTCCATTTGCAATCTCTCTCTTTTTTTTTTTTTTTAGATTGCAGAACTCCTAACAAGAGCAAACTTTAATCGTTCTGTGCACTAAATCCCTTGAAAATAAATATCCAGGGCAACTTCAAAAGCCCTTAATTAGAAGCACATGTGTGGTGTTACAAATTTCTGGCTGAGGCGGCTGAGTTGTAATTTAATGTTATGATCTGCCATAAATATTATCCATAATGAGCAGACTTCGTGTTACACTTCTGTACGTCAGATAACTGCAATATTTTTTGTCTGCTTTTGTTCAATCACTGAACCTTAAGTGAAGTTTAAAATTAGAAAGAAAGAAAGGAAGAAAGAAAGAACCAGTTTTCCCACCAGGGAGCTGAACATTTTTGTCCTCCTAGCTGTAAAGAGGGCTATTGATTTTATTCTGTTTTCTTTGTTATAGTTCAAAAATGTGGTAAACAGATAATAACCTGGAGATGGTGGGGGAAAGGGAATAATAAGGATTGGAGGGTAGTGAGATGACCGGTTGTTTTGAGCATCTTTCTGATAGCAGACTTCTGGAATATGTCCTGTGTTCCTCCCCCCCAAAAAACCCCTCACAGCTCGTTTCTACATGAAAATCTAAACCATTTTTTGCATTGTACCTGACCCAAGGGGCACTTGTCTGCCATACTGAAGAAAGTTGAGGCTAGAGGATAAAATTTTTTATGTTAATTTTAGGCGCTGTTTGCGAATTGGTTTTGCAGCCTTGGCATAGGCTGTGTGTAAATATATATACGTGTGTGTGTGTGTGGAAGGAGGCGGGTAACGAACCAGCCGGTAAATTTACAGTGCAAATATACAGCTGTAAGGATTATGCACTGGTTTCCTAAATGTGTGTGAAACGATACAGAAATAGTGTGGGGCCGTGGAACAAGTCCACAGACTCATGACTCATGTATAAAGAGGCAGTGCGGTTTTGGACTTCAACCAACCGCGCAGGCTGCATGGTTTTTTCCTTGCAGAGTGCCCTGGGACCCCACCCCGTACCTATTTAATATGACAAGCCTTATCTGGTATCTGAGCGTTGCCTTGGCAGGCTTTCCACGCAGACGCAGCCACGTCTTTTAAGTCTGAGCGCAACGTGCAGGAGTGCTGCTCTCTCCTGGGCTCTCTCTCCTAGACAGAAGACGTTGCGTGTCCTCAGCCTACGCTCCCTCCAGCAGTCTGAGCATCTCCTGCGTCTTCTCCCACTCAAACAAGCCTTTCGGTTGGAACCGCTTTTATGCGAGGTCCAAAAAAACTACTGCAAGGATGAGCAAAACTCTCTGTCAAAGAGCCCAGGGTGTGGACGTGTCTCCTTTATTGACTGCAGCGGCTCAGCATAAAATGTGGCTCCTGCAGCTACATGCTGACAGAGTGATTCAAAGCAGGGAAGCGGTGAGCAAAGACATAACGGTTTCAAGCTGCAGGCACTATGGGGCCAGATATAAAGCAAATAGATGGCTGGAAACAGCGTGCTCTGTGGGCATGATAGTGAGTGGTCAAACGGCAGTGTGGCATTGGTCCCTGTCTGTTTAGCTTTTGCCAGACTCTCTGGCTGCTGCCATTGCTTCTGGGGTGTCTGGGATGGTACCTTCTCCCAGGAGATGTCAAGCCCTCATAGGAATGGCAGTCAATTCTCGTGGCAGCAGGAGGAGCTGCCAATCCCGTTCTCCAGGGTTTCCCCCACAAGACTTTCTGTCTCAGCTCTGCCCCTCATTCCCGGGATGCCTGTACGTAATTTTTGTCTATGCTACTGCAAAGCCTTGAGCTGCATCACATCCTACCAACACGCATGTCTCATATCAGATACAGCAAACCGCCAGCCAGGGTCATTCCCTGTGCTAACTCCCCTCAGCCCAGCTGAGTTACGTGGGGATGAATTTGGCCACCTCCTTTCCCTCTTTAGGTACCGCAGAGCAGAAACAAGGGTGTAAACCTTCTAGGTGACAGGCTACGTCCAGAAAGGTTTGCCAAGTTACTTTATTAACTTCAGCTACATAGGAGAGAAGATAAAAGCTATAATGTTGCCCATCAGTTCCCATGATGGCTATGTTGCTCAATCTCTGACAGCGTTGGATGTCTCCAACCGAACCTTTCATTAAAGTCATGGAAATAAAATACCCCTACTTCCCCCTCCGCTTCCATCTCTAGTTTCGTGAACCAGAAGTGCCAAGATACGGAGAGGCTGTTGTCAAGATGTTTCTACCAGACGTGATGGAAATGCCCGTTTCTCTGTGACTGCCAACATCAATTTTTAGGCTGGGAGGGTTCATATAATGCCTGGAGACCTGCAGAGCAGCGAGTGTGTCTCTGAATGCAATCAGCACCCAGAGTCATATCCGCTAATGCTTATAGAGGCACATCCAGTAGTTTGGGCCACTTACCAAACCAACCTTAAACCAAGTACATCGCTGGAGAAAAGTTTCCAAGACCTTGTTTCATAATGATATTCAACACTTCACAAGTTCCTTCCAACCAGGGATCAAGAAGTTATTTAAAAATATGAATAATTTCTGTCTTTCAGAGCAACTCTCTGAAGTCCCCACTGCCACCCCACCTCCGGCTGACCACTGAGCCATAGGTGACTTCCCCAGCATGGACTGGTGCAATACAACACTGCTGGAAGTTGAACCTCTCTCCCTTCTGTCCTCATTTGCTAACAATTATTTGGGTGAGTGCAGGTCCAGGTAAGATGGGGACTATCTGACACATCCCCTCAAATGGGAGCTTAGAAAAGCTACGTGTGCAAGATGGTAGGACTGACATAAAGCGAGCAAGTGCTTTTTCAGCCAAGGTCAAACGGTAGTAGTGAGTTCAAGCCAAATGAGAGCTCAGATTTCATGTGGCCTGGCCCAGTGCTCCCTGCCCTGCATGAAGCTGCTCCTCTGCCCATCTCATGTCCTGGACCAGCTCTTCCAGAGTCAGAAATCCTGACCTCCAAGAAGGGCAAGCCACGGAGGTACCAGATGTACAAGGTCTGTGGGACCTACCGGCTATGCTCTGGTGAACATACTCTTCCCAGGGAAAGAGCACTGAAGTGTGGTTGCACTTTGCATGAGGCTCAGGTGAAGAGGTGAAGAGGACCTAGTGGCAGGTTGTTAGATGCCTGCCAGCAGGTTCCCCACTATCTAGCTCTGCCTTTCCCCATGTACATCCTCCACTTAGAGCTTTGCAAGGGTGACAAAAAAGATCTTCACAATTTAGCATTTTACTGATTTGTGATTAGTGTCCCTTGGCCCACAAAGGCCTTTCACAATGAAGAGAGGGGAAAACATAACTCCAAACAGCAGGGGAGAGAAACAAATTGAGTCCATGGAGTCCATGGCTCATCTCCCGGACTTCCTAGCTCTGCTAGCTTGCTCTTTACCATCCTTCTTTCATGGCTCACTGTGTCAGGTTTTCCTTGAAATCTTCATTCACTTAGCCTGGTCCGGTGAATGAGGAGTGTTGTGCACCAACCAGACAAATAATTGTCTACTTGCTCTTTCAACTTCATTTCTTCACTTCTCTATAGCTTATCCTGATTGCCTCCACTGACTTAGCAGGCTTTGTGTCAGACTTGAAACCAGACCTTCTGGTAATGATGGTAATGATGGTCGTTCTTCCTTTGGGTTGGCTTGTATTCAACTTTCCTTAGCTGAAGCCCAGGTTTCTGCCGCAATCTGAAGAAGAATTTCCATTTAAACATGGTAGAGTTCAGCTTTGTCTGATCAGCTGTCCTGAACCCCCAGCGATTAGTCATGTCCCTCAACCTGCTAAACTACAACCTTGTCAGGGGAATGGGTCACCTGTGTGCATGTACAAGGCTGAGCAATGTGCAGATGGAAGAGACTTGCTGCCCCAAAGCACTCATTTTTTAGGATGTCAATAGGTGGAGCTGAAGGAACAACGCAGAGCACACAACTGAATGTATATATGGGTTTGTTTGCTTTTTTTGGTGTATCAGGAAGGGATTGCGCTTGTGAAATGACAGAAGCGTAGCTGTATAGTGAAGGGAGGCCTTGAAGGACACACGACTGCAGCAGAGAAAGATGGAGGAGTGTTAGAAAAGGAATGGAAGACATAGAAATTCTAATCTGGGACAAAATATCTTTTCTCTGTCTATCGGCCTCTCCACAGTATACTCGGTGTTTGATTCAACTTTTACACATGCAGCATTAAAAAAGACACTACTTTTCTTGGTAAATCACCTACAGAATTAATTTTAGCGTACAACTTTGCCTATCTAGCCTAGACTAGACAATCATTCAAGTGCTTTGAGCATCGGAGGTGTCCACCTTGAGATGATCTAGATCTCAGTTAAGGCAGGTTGGGTAAATTTAAACTGTCCTTCTGGCTAAATAAATCACATTGTGAGAGAAGCCTTAGTATTCCATGTAAATAAGGATTCTCATGTCATGGTTTGCTTAGTCTGCTAATCAAAACATGTAGCTCTGAGCACTTCCCATTTAGTACAGCTTATGAAAATCAAGCATCATTATTGCTGTCTGATACATTATCACCAGCAGCCATATAATGGGCAAAATGTTCCTGGGTTGGAACGAGTGCAATTTATGACTCTAAATTATTATGTATAAAGAAGGAAAAGTGCAGCTGGATATTCATTAGGCGCGTTCAATTTAATGTATTGAAAACAGTAAAGAATATGTTTTAATTAATAAGCCAAGTGCACATGGCATGGAATCCGTAAAGAGAGCCCACAGAGCTCTGCAGTGCTCTCGTACTTACTGGGAAGTGAAACGGCAAAGCTGCTCCTTTCTCTAGAGGGAGTGAGTCTGCATTCACGTGCAGACCAGAATTCACCTGCTTTGGTTGTCCCTGCTTTATCGCCAGAATTAGTGGATTTTGCCCTTCAGACCTAGCAGTGATACAAAAGACATCACACGTTTTTATGCGTCTCAGTGTTTGGACTTCCAATTTGCAAATCGGTTTCAGGAGGAAGGTAGCTAGCTTATTCAAAACATCAGGACCTTCGGTCAAATTGTTTTAAGAAAGGGCAATTAAGAATCGTTAAAAAGATGTTAAAAGCCTTATAAGCATTGCCTCTGTGCTGCAGTGTTGGAAGGAATGAATAGGAAAAAGCAGGACATCTTCAACAGCTGTGAAGTTCAAGTCCCAAGATGACCTTAAAAATTAAAACTGCATCATTGACATTTCCCCTAAGAGTTTGAAAACGTACTGAAGATATCTACCAAAGGATCTATTTCTTGTGAGGGGTTCTTAAAAAGACCCAAAATAGAAATGCAGTAGCGTGAACAATTATTAAAGTTACTATTGGGACTGAAACTTTTGTTCTAGCTCAAAATGCTTGTTGAAGAAATTTTTGGCACCTGTCATTAACCATGTTTCTAGAAGCCAGAAAGTGAATCACCTTGGAAGATCTGAGCAAAATTTCCATGGCTGCCAGCATGCAAGGGCAAATGACATGTATTTCCAAACTATAAGAAATTTTTAACATGATTTTTAGCTCATAGCAACTAGCTCAAAATCAGCCAATACTTACAGTTTGGAATTTAAATTGAATCTTCTCGACTTTTCTGATGTTTTGTTATTCGAAAGAAAGGGGCTGGGTTACAGTATTATACTGTGTATATTCACATTAGCACTCGGAGTCCCTGATCAAAACCACACTTCGTTAGGCATGGCCTATCCCCCCAAATCCACAAGCCAGGTGGGACCATTATTACCCGCAAACTGGGATCTCTGGGGCCATGTGCACCCCCGCAGGGACTGACTGTACGAGGTGAAGCCCTTTCTCCTGAAAGGCTGTGGTTTAGAGCATTCACAGGGTCAGTGATGAAGGGAAAAGCCTTGATGGCCATGGCCTGTTTAACATTTTAGAGATTAAACCATGTTAATAGAGACTCCCACGCAGAAGCTGTACCACCAGTGGCAATTTAATCTGTGAGTATGCACAACCCTGGTTACTCCAAGTAGCAATTGCAGTGAGGATGTGGTGACAGCCAAGCCAAGTATACCTCTTATACCCCTTTATCTTCACATATTTCCTGCAATGAACTAAATAGATTGTCATTTGGAGAAGCAATTGCTCCTTACAACATCCTGAAAGTGACCCTTGGTGCTGTCTGAACTACGGGGTGGACTGAGTGGCTTACTATAGCCTGGATGTGTGCACAGTGCTGCAAAGACACGGCAAGGATCTCCCACCTGGTGTGCTGCTAGGGTGTCCTCCAACACATCGTGGACACACACTCAGGGAGCCTGAACTCTCTAAGGGAATGTGGGGTGATCTTGTCCTCTTGCAGAGTAGAGCCTGTCTACTTCATCCTGCAGTGTGCTGAGAAATGGAGATGGCTCCTGGTCACATCTTCCTAAAGCAAGGAGCCTGAAATCCTGGAGGACCATAGAGCAAGAGTGATCAATAAGTATAAGGTGACGTATGTATATGGCAACATACCAACACCTCGTCTAGGTGTAAAAAAGCTGTGATTAGCCCCAAGGGCCCATGGTGTAAATGACCCAGTCACTGGAACCACTGTGGGCATTGATGGTGTGGCAGGTCCATCCCCAGGTGGTGAACAGAAAGTAGGTCCTTTCTGCTGGGCTTGTAAAAGATCTTTCAGAGTCAGCACAAAGCCAGAGACCTTGATGACTGTCCCCGTGCTCCTACAAGACACCCAGACCACTCTCAGAGGAGCTCTGAGTTGTAGCTGACCCACATGCTCACCACTCGTATTTCAACACAAGGGAACAGAGAAATGCTTGTGTAAGGAGTTTGTTTGCATACATGGTCCCGAAGAGCCGCCAGCCTAAAAAGTCTCTAAAAGGCTTGTTTTGCTGTCGACAGTGTCATCAGTTGATGAGTACTGGAAACCACAGTGTTAATGGAAGAAGTGGCATCTTTGCTAATACCTTCAATAAAAAAACATCAGTGGGAACAAGTTGTTCCATGAGCAGCAGAATTAATGAAACCATGTTTCTCGTGGATGTGTGTCTCGGGCTTGAACTTTCTCATCAAACAAGAGCGCCAACTTAAGCTTTTCCCATAGTTGTGATATGAATAATGTCTCTCCCCAACACGGATTCTCCAGTGTCTGATAAAGGGTAACTGGAGCCTGTCTTATTCTGGCTGGTGCAACTAATCAAGTCCTTGTCTTCCTCCAGGCTGTAAATTTTCATGAAACCTGTATAACTCTAACAAATTTTGTTGAAACAGGTTCAAAAGTTGTCAGGGGGACACAAAGAGATGAGCTGATACACACATAACTTGGATCATGTAAGTCCTTATTTTCTTTGGAAACCAGGATAGAAATATTCTCTGCAGGCAGATTTTAATACAGAAAATGGCTATTTATGGAAATCTTTACACTCTTTTCTATCTTATAAAGAGATGCAACTTGGCTTCTCTCCTCTGTATGATTTATGACCTATAGGGGAAGGAGTGTTTAAAGGTAACCTGCCAAAGATTTTCAACAATTGTCCCTCTTCCTCTTACAAGTTTTCTAAATTCTTGTTGTGCTTCCTTTTGATGCACAAAAGCTCACTGAAAGGATTTTTACATTTTCACTTCTAGCATTTTGCTTCTTGTTCTTGCTGAGACTTTTACTGAAGAATCTTTGAGCTGTTTCACAAAGACTGTGCGAATCAATTCAAGTGCCAGTATTTAAATTTTAACACAGGTTTCCTGAAGACTAAAATTTAAGCACTGAGCTTAAAAAAATGGTTAACAAAAGTTGCCTTTTCAGTTACTCTGCTTTTTCTTATCTTACTCTTCCTCATTTTAGTAGACTGTCTCTTATCGGACAGTCCTTCAGCCTAGACAAAACATATATTGCCAAAGTGAAAATAAAAAAATAAGGTCTTTTAAAAAAAAAAGTTTTATTTACACTAAAGAAAGAAAGAAACACCAGTGATGAAAACTCTTTTCCACATTCACAGGTCCTCTTTCTTACCTGGAGGAACGGTGGAGGGCTTTGAATATATCAGCCCAAGACAAAGTCTAGTCATAGCCTAGTGGGATTTGTTTTTCACTTTTTTTCCTTGTCTACACTAATTCAAGACTTGCAAGTGATGAGTAACACTACTGTTGTGATCTTAAACAGGTCATTCTTCCTAGGAAGAGGACCTCAAATCTCCATGTGGCCAAGGTGCATTGCAAAGCCCAGCTCTACTCCTCGTTATTTCGGCTCTTTTGATTTTCACAGAGAGTTTAACCAGTTCTTCTTGTGGCCGGTACCAGTGACAAGGGAAATATTTATAGTGTTGAAATCAAAGGAGCCAGCACAAGGCAGTGCTAACAGTACTCCATCACTTTAACCTTATTTTTAAGGGAGGGGGATGTAACTGCAGCCTTAAAGGTCACTAATCATGATAGGAACGTTTACCTCTTGGAAAGCCTTTGTGTTACGACTGTAGTTCAGGGAAACAAACCTTGGTTTTTTTTGCATGATTCACAATTCTTCACTATCCAGCTTGAACATAGCTGGATCAAACAGCACACTGGTTTTCTGATGCAGACAGCGGTGCACGGTGCTATTTCTCAGTCTTTTTCACCCACTGTTTCTCATGTTGTCGGTACACATGGAGAATTCTCAATCAGCAGAAAAAGGGCCGACCTTGCGCTGAACGGTAGGACACTATCATTCATCAACACTTGCTTCTGCCCTACGTTGTTCCTTAAACTTCTGAGGTTTTTTTTGTTTGTTTGATTTTTCTCTCTATTCTGTAGTATGTTTTGCACTTGCTATGTTATCTCTCAAAAAGCTATAGCATTACACCAACCTCTCATTGATTTCTTGTTTTTTCACACATCCTGTGTTCTTTGGTTCATGATTGATTTTACATGGCAATTCAGGAGGACAGCTCATGGCAGCAGGCAGACCTGTAGGTACCCACAGCTCTGGTGCCTCACTGTACGTCCTCAATGGTCTTCAGGCTATGAGCCTAAAATTAGAGGATCACCTCCATCAATCCCTAAGCTCTTCCAAAGACCAAAGCTGAGTGAGTGTTTGTCCCTCACCATTATCAGAAGAGGGACAAAGGCAGGGCAGGAGAGCTAGGGATCAGCTGGGGGTGGAAGAGCTCTGGGAAGTGTGGGAGATGCAGGCAGGAGCTGCAGCTTGGAGTTACCACCTTATACTGAAATTTTCCAAGGTGCAAAGGCTGCAGGGCCGTATCTATTTTTTGTCCCTGTCTTTCATTCTCCTCCAGCCCCCTTGCAGCAATAACCTGCCCCAGGCGACTGCCTCCTTCGCCTGTGCCGAGAGCTGGCCCGGGCTGCACCACCTGGCCCTGGGCTGTTTCAACTCCCCTCTGCTCTAGCTGCCGAAACCCTGGCAACAGCTCGCGGTGGAGTGATGGGAGCCTGACAGAGGGGATGTGAATAGCTCGCTGTTGATTGACAGCCCCTCCATAGCGTAGTCTGTCAGATTCATTATCTGTACTTCAGAAATCCCTGGAGATCCCATCACCATTTCACAGGGTGCCTTAGAAACATATAACGAAGATCCAGCCCCCTTTCCCCAAGAGATGGCAATCTGTTTCTGAGATAAGAGGCAGTAGGTGGAATCAGCTTGTGGACGGCAGCGAGGAAAGAAAAAGACTTTTAAGATCTGGGAGATACACAGATGCCACAAAGTCTGGCTGTTTCCCTTTTGCTAATGGCATCAGAGTTTCCTTGGCACCCTCTGAAAGCGGTGGTCTCCAGAAGTGGACAGAGTCTTGTCCCCTAACTGGGTGGGTGTACTCCAGCCACAAAGTAACAGAAAGCATCATGTTGGATGAAGACCCAGAAATTTGGGTTCCAGTGCTTGAACCTGCAGATGTTCATTCTGTTGATATAACAATAAGACTAAGATTTTTTTTTATTATTATTATTATTTCCCAAGCAGCTGTCAAAGCGAATTTGGGGAAAGGGACTTTTAAGTAGTGTTTACGTGAGGAATGATTACTCATGGAAAATTCCTTCTCTGAACTTTTTCAATTTCATTAACAAAGGAATGTTTATAAAGCAAAGCCCAGCTCGACACACTGACATTTCTGAGTTTGGAGCTGCTCTTGCAGCAGTTGAAATTGAGGTCATGCATCGGTTTGAGAGCACATATCGCATCCGAGTGGAACAAGGACCTGCTTGTGGCAATCATGAGAGAAAATATTCCTCGTGTGTCAATGGGGCACGTACTGAGAATATGAATGCAGGCATCTGAGATGGCTTGGTGAAAGCCGTTTCTTGCTCAGAATATTGGCTAAAGTCATTATTAGTTGGGCACAATAAATAATTAATTTTATCTTGGGCAAATGTTTGCAATCTCTAAAAGAGAACTGAATGTCATATTGCTTGTCGTTACTAGTAACTGTTCAGTGTCCGCCTTGAGACGGAGGTTTGTTATGCAGAGACAAGATTCCTGACAAGACTTTCCAGCCTAAAATTGGATCCTCATTAAAGCTAGGATAATGTAATATTTTCTTTTTTTCTTTTTGTTTTACCACTTCTTGTTGTTTGCCAGTGTTGTTTCAGCCAGTGCTGAAAACCCCTGCAGTCCCTTCTTCCTACTAATTTACCCAAAGTCCACTTTGTTCCAGAACCCAGCTAGCCGTAAGGACAGTCCTACACAATTCGCAGTCTCAAGCTGTTAATTTTTAAGGGCTAGATTGAAAGTTTTCCGTTACAAGGCACCACATGCTACTGCAGGAACTGAGCAGCGATTTGAACTTTCATATTATCTTTCACCGAAGGATGAGAACGTTTTGCAAAAATAAGTGCTCCTATCCCCATTTTGCCATCAGAAAATGGAAGATTGGAGAGCTATCCGAGGCCACACGCTGATGGAGTCAAACCCAGAAGCTCTTCGTGGTGCTGCCGAGCATCTCTGCAGCACTGCCCGACGCTGCGCTGCGTTGCGCAGCACCAGTGCAAGGCTCCGCAGGACCTTGGAGGTGGCATGGCAGAAACGAGGTATTTCTCAATATTCTTCATTTCTCAGTCTGGGATTACCAGCTATTTCTAGTCTCTGCTAGTGACGAGCTGCTAAAACTCATCTCTTCCGTAGCATAATCAAACCTAACAAGAACTGGAGAACTATAGGCAATTTTGATTGAGATTTGGTGTGGAACGCCCAGTACCTGTGATTTCTAGCGGAAGGGACTAACAATTAGGGAAACTTGTGACAGTTGTGACAGCAAGAACATGCGAGAAAGATGTCTGTGCCTAGTGCTTGTAGAAAAAGGCAGGCATGGATCTGTTAGCAAGAAAACCAGATAAATAGGGCTGCAGGGAAAGAAAATTTCTCAATGTCACCTTCCTAAGAGAAACTTCTCAGAAGACCCCAAATATAGCTTCCCTGATGCTAATGCTATGCAGACTGGAAGCTTGTGCTATGTCACCGAGGTACTCAGCAGTTAAGAGGTGTATATTTTAGAAGATCACATGAGGAATTAAGCATGAAGGTGCCATTTAATGACACATTTATGCACTTGCTTTTTTTTTTTTTTTTTGAAGCAGACTCTCTGCTGAGCATTTACTCCTTTGAGTTAATGACAATAATTACATGAAAATCCATTCGGGCTTCTCAAGATGCTGAATTTGCAAACTTGCAATACAAATACTTTAATACTCATTTAAATGCACTGTAATTGCACTTGATTCTAAGTAGGGGTGTTTTAAAACCCGTGCCATTTGTAAATACTAGAGCTCCCCCTTCCCTCCCTCTCCACTCTAACATCAGTCCTTAGCAACGTACAGTGTATCTGGCTGATGTCAGTCTTTACAAATGATTCTGCTGAAAGAGCTGGCCATAAAGAATAACATTTTTCATTAAAAATTAATATATTCCCATGCCACAGGTCCTTGTGTAAGAGCAATACAACAGTCTGTATTGTCTGTCTGTCAGCAGCTCCGTACCTGATTTGCGGTTTACCTAGGTCCTACAAAGTCCCGAGAAAATTACAGTTTCGATACTGGCCATTGATTAGTAATATTTATATAGTCATTCATTTGCACGTTGGCAAGTGACACCTGCCATATGGCTAGCTGTCAGGCAGGCTCACAGCATGAAAGAAAGGAGATGACCTTTCCTTATTGAAGGAAAGGACCCGATTTTTGCTGCCTTTCCTTCAGCACTCAGTTTTCCAAAGGGATTTCAAACAGCACTCTGGTGGTTCTGTGTAGGATGGGCATGGCTTTCTGCAGTCCTGTGGAAACCCAGAGCAGGAAAAACTGAGTTATTAAGCCCAATTGCCCCGCTACTGCAGGTCCCAAGTCACATCACTGCTCAGAAGCTCACTGAGCATCATGCCAAAAGTAGCTTGAGTTTCTCCCCTTTCCACCCTTCTGCCATGATGGACGTCCTAGGACCCAGTTTCTCTTGTGCATAAGAATGCTCTCCTCATTTCCAGACTAAGTATAGCCTTGGAGACTTTAAACTCCTCCTTTCTTTTGGCAATATTGTTCTTTACCTTATATTACTTTTCTGTGTACCTGGTTCTTATGAATGTGGACAACTGTCTCATTCTGTATTTTCAAGTGACAATTTTTTGCTTATACACACATTGTGTGTGTACGTGCACTGTGCCAGACTTTGGGTTGGAACTGTTTAAAAAAATGCATTTTCTTGCTCCTTTGCATTTTAGTTGATTCAGAAAAGTTCAACTGAATGATTTCTCACCTGTGGAAGTGGCTTTGTCCAAGTGCTAACACTTTGCAAAAGTTGCTTAATATCAGTGAGATTTTGTTTCAGAAGGGAATCAAAGCAAGATCCAAAAAAGTCTATACTAATTTATTCGATGCTTCTCTGTTTTGGTTTTTCACAGTTTTGTGTTGGATGATAATAGTGTGAAAGACAAGAGAATGTGAAGCAGAACATTTCATTTGCTAGGAAGCATTTTTTTCGCTATTCTCTGGGAGGTTGTTCCCAAATACAAGGAAGACAGCCACTGAGAAATGATACCTTTTCCAACTTGCTTCCTCCAGAAAGAGAAAAGTGAGAGCTACCTATGAGGCCACGCAAAATATTGTAAGAGATATTTGTAATGAATATCTTCTAAGGGTAAAGTTGATTGTCAGTCAGCCTAAGGATCCTGGAATTTTCATTCCATTATATGTAGAGATATGTGAATGAAGTATTTCTTTTTCTCTCCCTCTCCCTCTCCCTCTCCCTCTCCCTCTCCCTTTCCCTTTTCCTTTCCCTTTCCCTTCCTATATAGGAGTTGTAGCTTCCAAGGAGACTGACCCATTCAGTTTGATACTGTCCCGGATTTCTGAACTACCTGTTTTGCTTACTTATTTTATATAGAGGCAAAACAGAGTTTGAAGTGAGCTTTACTCACATGAAGCTAAAGATTTGTCAGATATTTTGTTGGTAGAAATTGGGCTTTCTGAATGATGAAAACATTTCACAAAGAAATTTCTTATTGTGCGAGGCAATCGAAGCCAATCCAGTTTCAAAATTCTGTTTAAATGGAGAGAAATTTGTTTCACGATGAAAGTAAGCAAAAATGCATATTATATGGAGAAATTTGCCCAACAATCTACCAACCCTTGCCCATATCTCAGTATTTTTATTGGGGTTCAGCTGCCCTAACTCAGGCATCTAGAAGGGAGGTCTGAAAATGTCAACCCACTCACTAAAGAGCCATTCAAGAGCATAAAGTCCCCTGAAATAGCCATCTTAGGTAGGGCAGGCATCACTCTGGTATGCTACAAGACATGTTCTTAAATCCTGATTTGCATAACCTTGTGTACCTGCTGTAAATACATCAGATACAAACTATGTGCGCATCAGCTGTTGATAGGTACCTGGTGTATTTTTGCGCACAAAATCCCTCACGCATCAATGTCTATGCACGTGCACCACACACCCAGACAAATGCCCAAATATTCATACAAAATTTCCCATTTTTACTTCTTACCAGGGAGGTTTCTGAAAGACTGGGGTCTTTTTAGCAAAAAGAAAATGCACCGATAAGACACGCTGATACTCCACGTATTGGGGAGAATGAAAGGATTGGCTTTTCAATGAGAACTCTTTAGGTAAACTCACATGCTTGAATGATTAAACCCAAGAATAAAAATATCTTTTACAATGGGTAATTTTTTCCTTTCTCGCAATAACTTTAACGCAGGAAGGAGGGGAGGGAGGAAGAGAGAGAAATAAGCTTATATTCTTAACTTTCCTAACCCATATTGCATTCCAGAACTATAAGATGTGGTAAAGACAGGTAAGCAGATTAATTTAGCAGACTTCCAGACTTCTGAAGCAAAAGAGGGAGGCAAGAACATTTTATCATTTCTGACATATGGAGCATGTAGTACTGACTGCAATATGGAATGGATGATCAAAGTCATGTTTTCAATAGATTCTAGGAACATTTTTAGCCTTAAAGTCATTAGTAAACTTCAATTTAGGAGCTGAACCCCAAAACCTTAATTTGGACAAAGCGCTCCTACTTGGGAGCAATAGTAACTCACTCACAGGTCAAAATTTAATATAATTCTTGAACCAGGCAGCTCAATGTCTTGGAGAAAACGACTAAAAAATACTTAGAAAAATACCTTCAAGGGATGAGGATGAAATTGAGAGCTAAGCACAGAAAAAATAAGAACTAGGGCTTTCAAAGAAAATTGAAGCTTTGGAGAGCCTTCAACTATTTTGATTTATATTTAAACATTTTAGAGATTTGAGCTTTGATTAGCTGAGACCCTCTCCAGTTCCCCTTCAGCTCTGATTTATGGGCAGGCTGAATCTCAGTAAAATGAAAGCTAAATGAGGTGTTCTTTAAAATTACCTTTGAACACTTAAAGAAGGTAAGGGAGAGGGCAGCTTGGCTGATGCTGAAGTGAAAGGGAATGGGATATGAGGGTGAGTGTTTTTAGGAGCTGAAGTCTTTTGAATACTGGGGCGGGGGAAGGAGCAGAAAGAACAGGATGTCAGGGGGTTTCTAATTGCTACACGCGATAGCACTAATATATACATAATTTTTGACTGGGAGATGCATTAAGCTGGACTTGTTAGCGCAAACAAGGCTGTTTGTGCATATGTAAGAAGGTTTTTGGTGGGTTTTTTGTTTGTTTGTTTTGGAAGAAAATTTTTCTCAATTTACTTAAGAAATGGCTTTCTCGTTCTGGGGTTTACAATTGATAGTCTTAGCCCACCCAAGGGTATTTTGATAGAAATCTTATAACACCCCGGAAGCGGCTAGACCACTCCAGGTGAAACTGTGGAGGGGTGATTTATGATGAATGACCCCAGTGGCCCGCTTTAGACTAATATCCTTTAATATTAAGGTGGATAAAAAAAGTTTGTACATCGGACACGTTCACTTCACTTAAGCATGGTTTTCCCAGTCCTCCCCTGGTTTTGCTCTTCAGATTGCCATTCTTTTTATCAGAGGATGCACAATAACTCGGGCATTCCAGAAGCTAGCCAGCACTGGATAAAAGTGCCCCTAAGCATGTTAAGGTTTAAGGCAATATCCAGTTCTACAAATGGTCTCAGCCCTGCTCTCCTCATAGCTGCTGGCACAGGAACTGTCTCGGCTCCAGGAGGTGTCCTGCTTTTGCAAATGAATGCAGCAGAGGTACACATGGGGTTGGTGTCCCACCCCACCAGGCTTCTGCAGTTGGCTTATCCTTGGAAGAAGAATCTCAGGTGCAGAGGAAATTGCACACGACAGTTGTTTGAAAACATGTCTCTTAAATGAAGTAAGGAATCTGACATAAGTTGATGATCCCTGAGAGAGTGGTAGCTGCCAAAATCATGACTTAGGTCATGACGTTTTTAGAAGATTCTAATATTTTGCAGCTGGAATGTGCATATAACGGCATATTCCCACCCCGCATTCTTGCTGAGTTTGAAGACATGGATACAAATGATTACTGACTGGCTCAAAAACTTCCTTGCAGATATTGTGGATTTGTTTCTTGACAGCCTTTATCATGGCAAGAGGAACTGTTGAGGTATTATGAGTGCAGAAGATTGAGACTGACTGTGGGGGATTGTTTAAGTTTTCCTAGTTAGTTAAACAGCCGCAGGGCATCTTGGATTGGATTCAACTTCATAGCTTGGACACGGATCTCAGTTATCCTCTATTCTTGGCGTTGGTCTTTGCTTGCCTGACAGCTCGGTGATGGGAATCCAGGGTCTTTGACTATATAAATCCGTTCCTACATAGGTGTCACCTCATTCTGCAGTTGTGTGCTCGGCATTCAAACATTTCCCTCGGTCGTTTCTCACTGACAACTGTTTCTTCCCAGTGGGGAGCAGATGAGCCATGGCAAACCTTTATCACTTCTCTGAGATGATGTTGTAGCGGCTTCCACATCAGTCCTGAAGCTAACTGCAGTCTTGTGCAGTCAAAGGCTCGTATCTTTTTCTGTTTGCCAGAATATTGTCCCAGTCTCACCCTTACCAACATGACTAGCTCACACGAATGCCGCTGTCCCCTGGGACGTGCACATGGGTGAGTAGCAACCTACTTGTGATACCTCTTGCATTCCTTGTAGGGTTTTTATTCCAGATACATGCAACAATTTTGGTGCTAGTGGTGTGGCTGTTCTCAGCCAGTTTGAGAGAATCACTGTGGGCTAAGGAGCATAGTTACTATTTTTGTAACTACTGGCATCAAGTAATAACGTAAGTGGTGTTGCCTCTGGAATTAGCCAGATCCCACAGTTTTTCATCTTTCTTCTTGAGACGTTTGGCTTCTCTTGTCTCCCTAATCGCTTTCTCATGTGTCAAATCAGGGCTGAGCCTTTCTGACACAGAGGAGTCTTTCATGCACAGGCTGTGACATCATGCATTGTTTCATCATGCAACCAGCTGGAGAAATGGCAAATTTGTAGGTGGACTGCATTGGGGCTGGAATCGCAGCGCTCCTCCTCTGTACAATTCCTGGGAGGCAGTGAAGGTCCTAAGAAGGACCCCAGACCACCTTGTCTGCCTGAGTCAGACCAGGGACTAAACTGAAGAAGGAGATGGGGTAGAGGAAAAGGATGTGGGCAGGCACACAATATCCAGCCACAGCTGAGGAGACTGCTAACCCTGTTGGCTCTGAATTGCAGGTGCTTTCGGTATTTCCTTTGGAAATACCTCAGTAGTGGGGTTGCCCTACAACTGGTCCCAAAGGTGCTCCAGCCAACCCCAGGGAGCACAATGCAACGGAGCTGCTCGCAAATGGCAACACACACACACACGCACACACGATGATCTCTCTTGTGAAGAACAGATGTTCCCTGTCTACCAACAGCTATCGTGCACGTAGATTAAATGGATATCTCACTTCTCTAAAAAAAATGGATTGTTTATTTCTTTGCAAAGACAGAATAGGCAATAAAAGGATTTTAAAGAGAGAACAGAAACTACCAGTTTATGGCTGGAGTGTATGAACTGGGGGTACTTTATGGTTTAAGTCATCATGCTGTAAGCGCTCCTGCAGGATAAATGGGACAAAAGTAATCTCTAGAAATGGTTCTGAAGCAGTTCAGAGGATTTAAAAAACAAAGTTGTGCTCTTCTTTCTCCCTTAGGTCCACAACTAGCCCTATCTAAGCTGCAGCCATTCTCACTTAGCTAAGTCCCATTTAGCAAAGAGTTTAACTCTGTGTTTAAATCCACCCCCGTTCAACAAAGCGCAGAAGCATGTGCTCCATATTGAATGTATACTGAAATCCTTCTCCTAGGAGCCTCTTTGCCAACCTGAAGCTCTGCATCTAAATTCTAGCCAAAATAGAACTGATGACAGGGGGTTTTGGCCCATGCGTGTCGCTCGAAGTGATACCACAGTTTAAATGCGTACAACGACGACTGCAGTTTAAACATAGGATCTAAATAGCCTAAACTTTGAGGCAGGTGCAAAATCACCATCCTCCTTCAACTGTGGAAGCTGCCTTTGCTGGAGCTTTATTAGGTTACCTGACTAATGTTATGCAGGAATAAACGCAGTGATTTCTAAGGATGTCTACTGTATTCACATTGATTTAACATAATGGAGGTTGTTAAGTTGAAAAAAAGAGATACCTCGTATCTAGTCCCAGACGCAATGTCAGAGATACCTGTTGCCTGAAGCTAGAACATCTGAACGTGTGGAACCCGACTGTCATTGCAGCTTCTCTACATGTCACTGTCTGTAGCAAGGGACAACATGAGTAGATGAAATGGGTGTATGCAGGCACAAAAGCTGAACGCTTACAGTTTTTCAAAGGTGGAAAAGTTTAATCAGTGCAAAATTCTGTGAGAAAACCAAGTCTAAAATAACTGAAAATTGATTCCTGCTATTTCTGGAAATATCCTGGAGAACACAATTATTTTTGAACAGCTCCATAACTGCTGAAGTCCAAGGAAATCCTGCTACTGCTTTCAGTGTGAGCAGAAAATGCTTAGTAATTGCGAAATATCACACCCTAAATTCAAGTTGTCCAAATAAGCAACGCAACATTCCCATCAACTCTACTTTATGCAGCATGTGCATCTGCCTTAAAAATCCCAGTTTGAGTACTAGCCAGAGCTCACTGGTGTGGTTTAAAATGTGTGACAAGATAAAAGTCTGACGTGATGGTCTGGGTCACGATGTCATTATTACTTGCCAATTATAATAATAAAATAGCAACAACTAAATGCCATTCAATGGCTGTACTAAGAACAGGTTTGACTGAAATGTAATGACTACGTATCGTCATTAGAGAGCTGCTGAGTCTCAGAGAATCTCTTCTAATGAACAATTGGGTATTAACTAGCAAACGATGACTTTTGCAGCTGAGTGTAAAAGATGAAATCATTGATACCGTTGGATTATTAAGAGCTTATGTATTGATGTTCAATCATTTTAATAGATTTGCTTTCCTTATTGTAGAATACGACAATAAAAGTGCTGTGAATAGTAATTTCCTAATAATAACCCTAATAATGCTAATAATACCATAATCTTATTTAATCTAATTTAAATAGACAGCAAAGAGACCTACTTAGAACCACTTGTCTTTTGTTGGTGGAAAGATTCTCATTATGAAAATTAAATTGCTTTTGAACTCCTTTGGCACACTAAAATCAAAGCCACTCACCATTTACAAATCAGGCAGGAGCCCCAAATCTGCAAAATCTTTAGGGAAGCACTAATGCATTGTGTTTAATAGGGATGGATTTAAGCGTTTGCTTACAGACTTTGCTGAACTGGGCTTTCTCAAGCTTTTGGGCAGGGCCTTGGTGTTTAAATGAGATTAATTTTGCATCCACATCAGGACACTCTATTATTATGTGAGTCAATTTAGTTTCCTGATGAAGTATCTGCAAATGACTGTAGAAATTAACAGGGAAGAAGAGAGAGTAAGTGAAGGCCACATGGCAAAGATGCAGCTGGAATGAACTGGTAAAGCCTGTCTGGCATACCAGACTCTCAGCATACAGTAAATTTTCTTGACTCCACATGTACTTTTAATATCCCATACCAGAAAGGAATCCTCTGAGAGTGTGTCACCCAAGTATGGACTTGCCTCAGCAGTGTTTAAAATAAATTCCGTCATCAAATATTTCTAAGTTGGATCCACCCTGATGTTTCAATTCATTTTCTATGTGTATAAACACTGGGAAACTTGACAGAGCTAATCCTGTATCAGACTGGATACAAGCAAGAAGTGTTTTATGATGGGGGTGGTGAAACACTGGCTCAGGTTGCCCAGAGAGGTGGTAGATGCCCCATCCCTGGAAACATTCAAGGTCAGGTTGGACGGGGCTCTGAGCAACCTGATCTGGTTGAAGATGTCCCTGTTCATGGCAGTGGGGTTGGACTGGATGGCCTCTAAAGGTCCCTTCCCACCCAAACCATTCTATTCTATCTTTCTGTAGAGGAAGAATTAAAAATGACTCCTTTAATTGCTGGTCCCATTTTGTCTGTATGTTATATATAAATATATATATATATATGGCTTTGTATTTCAGTCCTATCTTCTTGTGTGCAAAGACATGTTTGCCATGTTTTGCTTGGTATCACTGCAGAGCTGATGCGTCCCTGGGAATAAGGGCTGGACTCTGGTGGCCAACACTTCACACTGTGAGCGTGCCTCTGGCTGCAACATTTTTATTGGTGGCAATGAGCAAGACAGGAGGAACAAAGTCTGAATTCTGGACTATTTGTGTGGCTGACAGCTAGGTTAAAAATACTTTTCCTGCTCAGCAACACAGAAGAGTGGATGTCACAGGGGTCAGGTAAGCATGGTAGTCAATATGGTAATTTTCTCTGAAAAGTCCCTTTTCAGAATTGAACCGTAAGTTCAAAGCAAACAGGGTGGGCTGGATTCACAAGGGAGGGTAAAATGCTATGTTTGCTGCAAAATTCACCGGTGTCTGGCAGGAGACATCACAGGTGAAGATTGTGTGGGGATGAAAATGGGACCGGGTGACCACAGGAGGAGAAGGGAGGAACAGTGGTGGGATCCTGAGCTAACTCCACACACAAAAAAATGCTTTTCTTTCCTACCTGAGCTCCTGATGGTTCAGCAAGAAGCAGGTGGAAGGATGCTAAGTCCAGGAACAGCAGCGACTGGGGGAGAACATGCACTGGCAGTGCCTGGGCTGGGGGTGGTGGACAGGGTGGGATCTGGCTGTGCCCCTCTGCGGTGGGGGGAGATGAAACGCTGAGCGGCCTTGGTGTAGCCAGCTGGAAACTTTTTACAGTGGGAAAGGAAGGAGAGAACCTACCCTTTTGCTATAAAAAACCCTTTTTCAACCAGGTAATTTTGGAAATAGGCAGATGCGTTATAAATCCCCACAACGCTACTTCTCTGGAAAACAGTACAGAATATGCAATTTTCTGTCAGAAAGTCAACAGCTTTTTGTTGCTCCCAGTCTTTCAACCCCAGCATTTGTCTGCCCACAAGCCTCAGCATCAAATGAGAAACATGCCCATGTGCAGGAGAGGACTGCATTGCAGGTACCAAGTTAGATGACCGTGCTTGGGTAAACCCTGCTCAGCTCTCCTTAAAGCTTGTCCCCAAAGTCACCGTGGGCAACCCCAAACCTGCTCTGACTTGTGCTGCCTGCTCATGGTGTCAGTGCCCACGGGGAGAGGCAGGGTGTGAGGATGCCTTAGGCCATGCCTCAAGTGTATGGAGTGTGGTGGTGATGGGACCTGTCACTGAGGAGTCCCTCTGTGAGCATCTCCCTCCCAGGATGATTTAAGCAGACCACGGGATGATTGGACTGCTCGGTTTATCGGGTCTGCAGGGATTCAGATATTCCCACCTGCCTTTGCTCTTACAGGGCATTGCGGAGGAGAGTCTGCTCCTTTGGGACGCCCTTGTCACAGAGTGATCCCAGGGAGACAAACAGACCGCTGGGGAGAGAGGGTGTTAAAAATAAAATTAAAGGAAGACTGCAAATTACAGTGAAGTTGAAGACAGGATTTTCAGAGAGCACAGTTTGTCAGGGAGACAGCTGCTTTTTATAGCATGCCTGGCATGGCTGATGGCAAAGACATTTGACATTTAGCTCTGATTGAGTGGCAGGTGGGGAAAAGGAAGCCAGAGATACTGTAAGCAAATCACTTCGAAAGCGGAATTAGGAAGGGGCAGCATTTGGGGAAAGTTGCGTAGCTTTGGCTGGACTCCTTGGCTGCTTCGTAGCGCTTGAGGGGCTGGATCTGAAGTCCCTTGACATCACTCTCCCATCCCTTCATGGAGAGAAAAAAATAGTCCCAGAGCTCCAGGAAAATGAGTTTTCTTCCACAAGGGTCTGCTTTCCTTGGGCTGTCAGACCTGCCTGTGTGCAATGGCCCCTGAGGTCTCCTTCTCCAATAAGCCAGGGCAGGATTTGGACCTCAAGAAGGACAGATGCAGGGACAAGTATTTGTCAAGCACTGGAACAGGCTGCCCAGGGCAGTGGTGGAGTCCCCATCCCTGGAGGTATTTAAAAGCCGGGCAGACGAGGCGCTTAGGGACATGGTTTAGTGGTGGACAGGTACGGTTGGACTCGATGATCTTAAAGGTCTTTTCCAACCAAATGATTCTATGATTCTGTGACAAGGGTGAAAGACATCTAAGCTGGCAGTTAGTCATGGTTGGCCACTGAATTACTGCCTGGAGGGGAAATTGGGTGACACAGGAGGTGAATTACAACTGAGGGGGTCTTTCAGATGCTCTTGGCTTAGGAGAACCCAGCCCCAGCAAAAGTTTTTGAGCAACTGGAAGTTCATTGAAATGAAAATGGGCTTCAGGGTGTTATTTTCTCCATTTGCAAAATGTGGGTACCAACACAACCCTTCTTCCACTTCTCAAGGTGCCTTTGAACATGCAAAATGCTGAGCATTACTCTTATTATTAAGAGGGGCTTATCCCCTACATGACAGCTTTTATCTATTACGCTTGTAATGAGCCCATGGCTGTTGATTGTTACCCCTGAGTTGTTCATACACTGCCCCAGAGCCCTGCCCAGGACCTAAAATGGGGTTAATATGCAATGTTGTTTCTCTTTCCGTGTTTGAACGCTTTCACTGTGTTTCCAGCCCAGCTCTGATCCTGTGACTCATGAGAAATACTGGTCATTGTGCACTGGGGATCACCACGAAAGACTGGGATTAATTCGCTTATCAACTACCACTTATCACATGGACCTACTGATATATTTGTTCCAGACTCCCCTGAGGTCCCTAATTACATTTACTGTTTTTATGAGGTCTTCCTTATCTCCAAATAAATTTTCTTTTTATTTATTTTTCAGGATACATTTGGTAGAAGGAGTTAAGCACCTCAGTAATTTACAGTCATCATTAATTTCATGACTGCCAATTTATTAGTGTTTACACCTTCTGTACAAGAAGGCAAAGTATTTGATACAATAAATAATTTTCTCCTCAAGCATTTGTCAGGCTGTATTCGTTTCTCTATCAGTGCAAGGATAAACTATGGGACTCACTGCTACAGGACAGGAGAGGGGAGGCAGTGTGAGCACGTGTGAGGTACTTACTTAATTAGGACTAATGGCATGAGGGATGCCCTTAGGCGAATCTTTTAACCTGCATATGGCTAAAGATACTTGTTTGGAAGATGAAGACAGAGAATGCAAATTGCACTGAACATTGGCTTTGAAAAGGAGAGGGATTTGAGAAAAAAATAATTATTTGCTCAAGTATTGTAATTAGGGAAAAAAAATCAAATTGTACTTTTTATTTTCGTTGTTTTGAACTGAAACACTTTGAATTGTGGACCAGACCCAAAACGGTTGAGGAACGATTTTGTTTCAAACTCTATTTGACTAAGGTGCTATGGTATTTCATGGAAGCTGTGATTTGAATATTCATCATCTCCCGTAGGCAAAACTTCTCCCACCAGGTTTGTGGCATAGATGCTTTTTCTTTTTCTCATCTATCTCAAATTCAAAGTGTTGAAAAATTCCTACTGCAGGCCAGCTGTCTGGAGGCCTATGTGTAATTGTACTCCTGCTTCCAGCAGAGAGAAATCTGTGTAGTGCTAGGAATGATGTGTTGATGTTGAGTTTATACCTTGTCACAGGCTCAGTATGTATTCATTGGAAAATGCATCTACTTTCCCTATGCTTTTCTTTCTATCTGAGAAGTGGGAAAACTAACTCTGGACAGAAATTTCTTTCTGCATAATTTTCCGGAGTGGGGGTGCAGAGGTGGGATTTCGGTTTTATTATGATTTTCCATCTAACATCTCATTTTAAATGAATTCAGTTCCCAAAATATTTTGAATATTGTGCCACAGGGAAATTGGAGTTTGCTGCTAAACCTTCTGTAATGCACCATGGCTTCTTTTCTTATTGAAGGAAAGCTGAATATTTGGAAATCTCAGACAGTGAAGTGTTAGGGGAGAGGTAGTCTTGCTGGTGAGTCCTGGTTCCAGGTGAGAATGGGACTGCAGGCAGCAAAACTCACCCCTGAGGTCTTCACAACACTTCTTTAGACAAAAATATTTGCCTTTTTGTGATGGTAGTCTTTCTAGTATAAAAGTAATAAAAAAAAGCTCTGTGGAGAAGAAGCTGGTGTTAATTACAAACTAGACTTCACTAAAACACCAATTTTCTAATGTAAAGCTACTTCCAGAGAAAGTGCAAGCGTGGCACTATTGACAGTAGTACTTTGCTTATCATTTTCTACATTTTTATATTGTGAATGCTACAAGGGAGATGCTTTTTACTTTTGCATCTGTCAGCTGACTCTAGGTCCTGCTATGAGAAATAATAATAATAATAATAATAATAATAATAATAATAATAATAATAATAATGCTCCTTTGCCTGAGATCTCCTTTGCCTGAGATGTACCTGAGAGCAGACTTTACCCCCAACAGGCAGACCATGAATGGAGATTTCAGTTGTTCTCCCTCCTGGGTCCCCTGGATCCAGTGGAGATGGCGAGGGTGCCCTGTGCATGCAACCCCCGGGGAAGCCGGCTGGGTCATTTCATGGCAGAGATTCCCAGGACAATAGATGACTTCAGGAGCATTGCAAGCAAAACCCTCAAACCACTCCCTGAAATCCTCCAGCTTCTACCAGAAATTACTGGCTTGCTGCAGGAATTACTGGGTGAAACCTCATGCTCGCTGTGATGCTAATGTAGGGACAGATGCTCCCATAGGTTCCTTCCCAACTAAAGAATGAAAAATCCATTTAATACATCTGTGCTTAGTCCAGTGTTTACTCATAATAAAACATCATTAGAGGGGCCTAGCCTTGCATTAGCGTTGGCTTTGCTCTGATGAAATCTGACTGCACAAGGAGTATCTCAGAGAGATGCTCCAGCAGAAGCACCCACTGCCCAGCGCTGCCAAAGCATGCTCTGCTTTCCAGGCGAGGTCCTGCCCATGCCTGTGGAGCACTGAGGTGAGCTGACCCCGCAGGCTCAAGGTGATGAAAGAAATCACAACCTGCCAGAGAAACAGCTTATGCTTTTCCTTTTTGACCCACTCTGCAGAAAAGCTGGCTGCAGGTTGCAGCCGGTGAGGAAATCTGGGGGCAGTCCCTGCTCTGGGCAGCGTGTCGGCCGTGGTGTAGGCTTGTAACGTAGCTAAAATAGCAACCTGCGTGGTGACCTGGCCGTCGTGCTTCTGCGCGGGTAGCAGGGTTAGTTCGAGACAGCAGAAATTCACGATTCCCACCTGAGCCATTCTGGTTTTGCCAGCCTTCACTTTTTTACCATCCTGCCCAAAGCTTTTGTTGCTTTAGTTTTCCTCTCTCGGGGGGAAAAAAAAAGGAAACCTCTTAGCATGGTTGCAAAATCTTTGTCATTATGGTCTTTTATACTGGTAGAAGTCTGTTTATATTTGTGTGAAGTACTTGTAGAGTTTAGCTTAGGTCCGTGAAAAGTAATTCATATTCTAAGTATAGAAATGCTCACACAGGACATGATCCAGCTTCTGTTGAAATGAATGAAACTCAGTGATTTAGACAGGTCTTCTGAAAAAAAAAAAGGGGGGGAACCTGAAGTGCCCAAGTGCATTCGTTAAAGATTGTTTCAACTGGAAGCAGTCAAATCAAATTTTGCAAATTGCACATCCAGTTCATTAGACTCAGACAAAACGGTGCGCCTACCTGCGGGGCAGAAAGCAGAAGCTATTTAGCAGCATCAATAACTAAACGTGGGGAGGGAGGAATGCGGAGAAACTTTACGGCAGATTTCAGCTGGCGGGATGGTTTCCCGCATGCCAGACTGCAGGAAGAGCGCGCTGCTCTGCGGTCTGTAACGACTGCGAGCGGGCGGAGCGGCAGCTTTACGCCTCATCCCAAAGCGTGCGTGGGGAAGGATTAAAACCCGAGTATCGATCGCATAAAGGAGAAAAAGGGATTGCTTGTTCTAGGGAGCAGCAAAAGAGAAAGCTTTAGGTAGTTCCATAAACTAAGATTGAAAATTAAACCGATTTTAAAGAGATTTTGGAATACATTTAAATGTGGGAAACGTGCGTCTTAGTTACTCTGTGTTCTGCTTTGAGTACTGTATGTTTAATTTGCCCGATTTTTGGAGGAGCTGAGGAGCAGCAGCATCCACTGCTTTGAGCTCAAGTTGAAGGACATCAATACCGTGAGAATAATTGAGCCCAGCACAACTGAGTGGGGAACTAAAATCTGGGGACTTTTCCAGACGAAGATTCTTGTGCATGTTAATTTACAGATACCCGCAGCATGTTACAAATTGACCATCCTCAGCTCTCCATCATCCTAAAGGGACTAGAAATGTGGCCAATCCGGCCAAGATGAGAAAGGTGTAGTAATAAATACTGTGAAGTTTATTTGAATGTACACACAGAAGATTCTCCGAGGCAATGAAAGGGCTGGACCCAGCACGTCATGTAGCAGCTCCCGTCACAAGGAACCCATTGTTGCAACCTCTTAACGATAATGCTGGTATTTCTTAGGTTGCCTCCATTTTGCCCCTAGACCTTTTTCAGTAAACCTCTTAGCATGTCTCACACCAACTGGTGTCTCCCTGGCCACGAGACTTCGTGAGATTACGTGTTAAAGATAATATCACCTAACATACTTCACCCAGCCAATATCATCACTGTTAAATCTTTAGTGGCAAATGTTAAATATTTTATTTAATGGAGAACTTCCCTTCACCCCTGCCCAAGAATGATATTTCTCCCTCCATGAAGAATGATTGCAAACATTTCTGACAATAATTAATTTTCCGTTAATTATTTTCTATTTCTGTACAGTGTGTTCTTTTCATTCTAGCTCTCTAACAAATTTGGCGTTGAGACCCCTTCACCCTTTCCATCTATTCAAGTACAAGGTTCCATTCTTCATTAGGGCTATTTTAAAATCTGCAAAGAACTGTTTTCCAGATGTGGATATGCACAGACAGTAATTGCACTTCATGATCACTTCCAGCTGCCCTAAATGCCTGCCAACAAATTCCCATAAGGAGTGCATGTTTTGTGCTGCAAATCAGGGAGAACATTGTAAAATGATAATGTGTTGCACACTGCAGTACCTACAAGAGTTATGGACTTTATAACTGAACTAATTGGAATTAGGCTTTACTTTAAAGGTCAAGAAAGTGACAAAGAAATGCAATCTTTGTAAATTAATCTGTTGGGTTGTTTTTGAGTAGTACTGAGTACCCGTTGGTTGGATAATGCTCATTTTGGTGAGTTATATATTTGAATACTCTGTGGATGCCTTGCAAACTTACGTATCATGGATATGGCAATCTCATGTTTTGAATTTGGATGCGTAATCAGACACCACATATTCTTTTACCAAGTAAAACATTTGCCTCCTGGAACTGTTCTGGTGTGACCAGAACTTATAGTTATGGATCACATGTTCTGCTGGTGTTAATGACCTCAATTTCATTGATATCAGTAGAGATACGTACACACTGCTAGACCTGAATTTGGTCCTGTATTTTTGTTATTTTAACAATGTAATTTTTAACTAGGTGTTTATATAGTTCCAGTGCAGTTTTCTCCCTTTTTACTTACACATCCTTATGATTCTTGGCTGAGATACAGTTTTATGCAAGAAGACCAGCAGAAGACATCACTTACAGCCTCAGAGTGAATAATAACATCCTAACCAGCATAGCAGTCTTCAAAAATAATAATAATAAAAAAAATTTCTGACTTCAGTAGAACAGAATTTAAAAATCTATCATGTAACACCTTGCTCCATTACTCACAGGCCTGCGGACCCAATAAACAACCCCTACCAGCTCTCTGTATAGACTACGCCGCACTCTGTTGCAAAGCTTGACCATGGCCCGTATTTCTGGAGATTAAAAATGTAGAGTCACACTTCCAACCATGCTTACCACCTTAGTGTTATGCCCCAAAGTTCAGCTTTCCTTTTAGTAGCTGAATTCAGTATTTGGCTTTCTTCCATAGCGATATAAAGTGTGGAGAACCAGAACACTGCCAGGACCCGGAGTAGAAGAGCCCCAGCCTGAAAACTCTGGTCTGGTGAGTCCACTTTTTTTAATAAAAAGATAAGTATTTTACTTTCTATGCTGAAAGGAGGTTTGCACAGCTGACCTCTTTGGGACCTCTCCTGGATAACCTGGTAGACTTGAATGAAATGCCTCCTGAAGTACATATATGTTGGTGCAGCATCAGCCTGGAACGATGAATGCTTCCTTGCATGTCCACCGAGCTGTGGTGGGTCTAGTTCACTGTTACCACGTTGCTGTACGTACACGTATGCCTGTGAGCATGAACAGGAATCTTATCTGTAGTTCCTAAGGACACAGCGTAGGTGGTTCCCGTGGCTTCTTGTGGAGTAACTCCTTATGCTTGATAAAAGCAAATAGTCATTCTTGAGTTAGTTTTGCTGAATTTGCCAGTGATCTTCAACTTTTTCCACCTTTTTTTTTTTCAGTGAAGATGTGGATTGCTATCTTGCAACTTTAAGCTCCTGACTACAGGTTGTCTCTCCTTGATTAGCTTTTCTTTTGCCACCTCCTTGGGTGTAGTTCCTGTATGCCCTAGAGATCACATTCCATTGGCTAAGTCTACAGCGGTGTGTCTCATGAGTATATATCTCATAATTCCTACAAATACCTGAAAGCCTTACTACAGGTTTATTTAAGCTGCAGCTCTGTTCTGGAAAGAAACTCACTAACAATTTTCTGTGGTCCATGGTTGTCACTTCCCATTAACAAGGAACTGAGCAATGAGTGGGGACATCATGGCCAAACCTCACCTGTGCCTTTCCCAGGCATTTCAGTGCTGTGTAGATGCTACCTGTCAGCCACCGGCTGTAGAAACAAGCCGTGTGTTGTCAACAGGGAGTCTTGTGATAATGCAAAGTGCTTTCTGTGTCAGGTAGATGTAATGTTTGTGTAGGCTGTCCCCATGATCACTCCTGATGAATATACAGCTGAATTTGCTAGCTGAATGAAACGGCTTAGTAATACAATAAAATTATATAGCTTACGTGTCAGAACTACAATTAGGAAAAAGGGAGGTGAAAATTAAGGTTCTAAATCCCTATTTACTTTCCCAACAAAAGCCGTCTAGCTTTGTAAACCTGGTGACCATATGGCAAGCCCTGTCCATGCAGCAATTACTGCGTGCAAGACACATTTGCAAATTATGTCCAAGTAGGAGCCTGTATCTACAATGTCCTGGTTTGAAGCCTTGACTTGTTTGTGCATTGGAAGAGTGTTCTTGTATCAGCAGAGAAGTGGGCTTCATTCTATTGTTAAGGTCTCACATTTGGTAAAGGAAAAATTAGCCTCTTGTTAGCATATAATATACTGAAGATAATGAAAGGCTTTAGGAAAATAAGAGGATGATGGGAGATGCTTTGTCTCAGTGATGGTAATGGCTCTGGATGGGTCTGTGTGCATATGTTTGTGTAAGAAGTGCACAAATGTCTAGTGACTTCATAGGTAGGACTCTACTTCCTTTGCGCTTTAGGATGTTGACTGTGACACTTGTAGCCCCGTGCTCTGTTCTCATTCAGGGGAGCAGGTCATGTCCCAATGAGCAAGTGCCAACGGGATGGTATTGCATGGTCTGATGAGAGCAGGAGAGAAGGTAATTAAGATTTTTCCACAAATGCCTCTGTGTTTGCATGGGATACTTCTATGAGGTATTTCAGGCTGATGCAATATCACGCCGCCGGTGCACTGAGCTGGCAGGGCAGGAGCCGTACACTTCTAAGGCTGATGAGCCTGGTCAAGCCCTTTGTTGACTTCGTTATGAGAGCAAGATGAGGATGAGGGGAGGATATTGCCTGCAGCAGGGGAATTGAGGTAGAGAGAGACTCATTGCAGACTGCTGAGTAGTATCTAACCCTCCTACAATCTTCTTCAGAATCACCTCCTCTCCTTTGCGTGTTGTGTTGTAAAATACCACATTAAACGCTCTGCCTGTATTTTATAGACAGACATTTCTCCCTGTTTGGTCTGCAGATTTTGGTTTACTTTAGAGTGGGATATTTATATCATTTTCTTAAGCTACTTTAGGTACCACAGTGAGGGAACCTAAGGGAATTTGTATGGCCTGACTTGGAAGTCCAAAAGGCAGATGTCTCCATCTGAGCTGTTCATCTTTGCTTCATTTTGGTCCATAGTCAATGGTGAAAGAGAGGTTCTGAATCATCAGATTTAAGATTAGAGTTATTGTCTTTTGGAGTGCTTCCAGTGATTAGGGTGACCAGCCAGGCTGACTTTTGTATTTGAGACCCGTAAAGTTGAGCACCTACATCCCAAGCTAAGTTTCATAGATAGGAAAGAGTGGTAGATTCCCCCAGAAGCTTCTTCAGGACATCAAGGATTGGTGCCTAGGAGTAGGCAGCGTGAGCACCTCCTGTTTGATGGTGCTGATGCTAAAGTGGCTGCTCCAGCCGTTAAATCACTGCCTAGTGCAGCATCTCTGTCAACTTCAGCAAGCATTGATCATGGCTGGATGCCTGATTTGGAGCCCAGTGTGATGAACAGGAGGCTTTTGTTTGACTTTCTGTTGGATTTTATGATGAGCCCTGTTACGTAAATAATAACCTGTCTGCATGCGTCATTGTCAGCCTGATAACGCAGCTGCAGCAGTCTTTTCTCACAGTAGGTGGAAGTCGCTGGCCAGAGCAGCTCTGTAGGCAACACTTGCCACTTTCTAGACAAAAGAAAGTGCCTTTCTTAGCATGGCATTTGTCTTGGTAGGTGGGAAAGCACTTGTAGCTGGGCATGGGAAAAGGAATAACAATCTTTTGTTACGAAGTTTTGTTACAACCACGCCCGTATGTGCTCCGTGGTAAAAATTCATCAACAACATTAATTTATTGTGCCTTCAAGAACAATCCTTCATTCACAACCCTCCCACACCCAGACATCCACACATGACCAAGGTTCATAGCTGAAGATACTTGCTGAAGCACCATTCATCAACGGCTCTTTTCAGCAGCGAGCCTTTTGATGATGGATTTTTTTTACTCTGCTCTCCAGCTGACCCAGCGCCTCTGCTATCCCGGTGTCTAGCCCAGAATCCTTGGTTTTCTACTCTCCCTTCTGTTTAAACATATCTGTTTCTTAAAGTTAAGGCTTATTGAAATTTCAGGAGGAAAGAGTTTCTGCCAAAAAATACAGTTTTGTCAAACCTAATTTTTGGCAAGAAAATGTCAGCCATACATACATGCACACACAAAACTTTGCCGGTGAGAAATTCAAAAGGAAAAAAATTGTTTTGAGTGATCATTTCAAAACAAGATGAAATATTGTGTTACAGTACAACCTAAACTGTCATTTTTTCTTTTCAGTAAAAATCCCCCACGTTTTAAAAGAAAACATCATTATATTTTGAAACATCAACCTGAGATAATTTTCTTTTTGGGTTTTCTTGGAAACTGCTCAAGCAAGTGAATTTTTTTGAAGCCTACATCCAGGATTTTTCTTTTTGAAATTCCACCTTTTTTTTTTTGAGAAAAAAAAAAAATTACTTTCTTTACTTCCAGTTTTCAGACCTGGTCTCAGGATCGGCCATACTGTACTTGTATAGAGCTGCTCTTTATAGAGGGTTTCCCCATGTCTTCTACTCAATTAATGTAACTCATGGCTACAAGGGGAGTATTTTACTTTACACTCACCTAAAAAGGGCAAGTTAAATGATCTTGTTTCAGTTTTGCGGAAGACCGACACAGAAAAAAAACCAGCCCCAAGAGCTCTTCATTCACACACAAATCTTTGTGCCCCTTAGATGGCCGCAAGAGATGGAAATTTATTACTTGCTCAAGCACTCTTCATTTTTGCAAAGTGCAGGGGGGGGTCTGTGTGAGTGGAAGGACCATTTTCAAGACCTAGTCTTTACAAGGCTGATCGTCAAAGCGTGCTGCACCGTGTCGTAATTGCTCTGCTGCTTTTCCAACTCCCCCGCCTGCATTTCTGATCGTATTCCCAGCGCTGCTAACTGCAGCACTATTGTAGAAGCCTTGCCAATCCGCAGGGCCTCGCCAGGCTCGCTGCCTCCGTCCTTTTCAACTTGCACGCCGCTTTAGAAAACAACTGTTACCCTTTGTAATGAGCCTGGAAGCCCTGCGAGGCTGTTGGTTTTAAAGGGGAGTTTAGACAATAGTTTTGTGGTCTTTTGTGACAAACCAAACCTCCAGTCGTAGGTAGAAAAGCAGCAAGGCTCTTGTGTTCTCTTGACCTTTCTCCCGAAATAATCAATATCTGTAGGCTGTCGAACCTATTAAACTCCGTGCCAGTAGAGAGGCTGTTTCATATACTCAGCCCTTTTTTCCCAGCTGGAAAACCAAAAACTGGAAAGACCTAGGGATCCCCTCTGTAAATTCCTGCAAGACACTGTGTTGCAACAGAGTCTTCCACAGCGAGGTATGTGAGGCTAATGCCCAAAATAATATCTCCCTAGCCATGAGGAGAATTGTAAAGAGAGCACTTACCACTCTTAAGCCAAAATCAATAGTAAATTTTTTTTCCTTAGCTCAAAAGCACAAAACTATTTGTTTCGCCATCACACCAGCGGGCCATTCCTTGAGATGAGCTGCTGCCATCAAAGGCAGCAGCGCCTGCAGAAACAGAATTAACTTAAATTCACTAGCCTCTAATCATAGAAGGATTAGGTAACTCTATCTGTTCAAAGTGAATAAACAGTTTCAATTGCCTACCATGGTAAGCGGGGTCTGTTTTAAATTTAGAAACCTTTCATAGCCTTGGGTGGTGTCTTTCATGTGACCTTGGCAGCAGCAAAGTCCGGCCTGAGACCTTGCCCAAGTTTTGATTCTTCCTTGAGGGATGATAGTGTTATTGCTGAGAAGCGGGACATTTTTACCAAGTGCTATGTCTCTACTAATGTAAAAAGCTATCTATAAAGTCAGCTGGACTGTACGTTTGCCTGTTGCTCCCTCTGAATCATGGCCGCCTCATGCACACAGATGCCTTGCCATGTTATTGCCAGGGTTTTCTCCAGGACATTATTTCAGCTGTGACTGTTGCAAGTCCTGTGGTTATGGCTGAGTCAAAATCACTGCCCGAGGGTTCAGCACAAATCTGCAGAATAGTTTTTGTGGGTGGGATGGAGGTAGAAAGAAAAAGGTGGTGGAGATAGGGGGCATGTTAGAAATGAGGTTGGGGAGCAGCATGGAAGACATGGCTGGAAGCTGGTTTTGATGAACTGAAGCCTTAATGGGCTACCTTGTCCTAGCAAGGGCAGTATACTTTTCCTCACGAGCACAAAGAACACTACAGAGTCTATTGCTTTCACCTGAAATGGGTGCTGTTCAACCCTTCCACTGCCATGTTTTACAAGGGTGTCGGTACATTGGTTCATTCTGAATCCGTAATACTTTCTTTCTTTCTTTCTTTCTTTCTTTCTTTCTTTCTATTCCTTCCTTCCTTCTTTCCTGCACTCTGCCCTCACCTAACCCTGCTTTGATTTCTTGTCTGTTCCCCAAATTCCTGTTCCCATTTCAACAAGAATCTCCCTCTGCACAGCTCATGCCAACATAATATTTTTCACATCTCCTCAAATCCCTCTCTTTACCATGCCTCTTCAAGAAATGTTTAATTATCCTGAATATATTGCTGAGATTACAGGTCCCACTATTTTGGGTGTTGTGCAAACGCATCTGAGAAATGGCCTTTGCCGAGGACTTTACAATGCAGACAAATAAGATAAATAAAGGATAAGAGGAAGCAATGTTATTACATTCCTGGTTGAGATAAGGAGCTAAGATACTTCCTGATGCAGGAAACAGCTTATATCTCAGGAAGTGGGTGAATACTTGTTTAAGTTCTGTTAGAGTCTGTGGACCCTGAGCATGTATGTGAAACTTATTTAACTGCTTCCTTGACCAACAGCTAAGTGAATTATCTCAGGTAACACAAGGGGTATGTGGCTGAGTCAGGAACTCAGTCCACGTTTCCAGTGACCTTGTCAAGTTTCTCCAAGACCACTTTTGGCTTATCTTTTCTCTTCCCCTGGCTTGTATTTTAACAAACTCAGTAAACTATTACCTCTAGGTGTAAAGACACCCTTGAACATTTCTGTGTTATCCTTGCTATTTTCATTTTTTCTTTTAAATACAGTATTTTGAGATTAAAAAGGAAGGAAAAAGTGAAGTCAAGAATAACATCTGCAATCATGAAAACTGCATGGATTTCCACAGTCAAAAAATTTACGACTCAGACAATGGATTTCAGTTTAAAAATATAAATTATAATCCCACCAGGGATCATTTTTACAGTCCAAAACTACTCTTTGACACTGCCCTGGGTTTTTATTAAGGAGTTTATAAAAGGAAATCTTAAATAAATACAGCTGGTGCAAGCTACAAGTAGTACTGGATTGTAGCTGACAAAATTACTCAGATAGGTAGAGAGTCTGAAAGGTGCCTTCTAGGCAGAGTTTGTAATCATGGTAATAGGGGTATTGCACACAGGAGTATCAAAAAGAAACTGTGACTAGGGCCAAGGAAAAAGCTGTGGGACATAGTCTAAAGTCTTCAAGGGTCAGTAAAACATGCAGATGACACCAAGCTGAGTGGTGCGGTTGACCTGCCTGAGGGACAGGATGCCGTCCAGAGGGGCCAGGACAAGCTCGAGAAGTGGGCCCATGTGAACCTCATGAGGTTCAACAAGGCCAAGTGCAAGGTCCTGAACCTGGGTCGGGGCAACCCCCGATATCAATACAGGCTGGGGGATGAAGGGATTGAGAGCAGCCCTGCGGAGAAGGACTTGGGGGTACTGGGGGATGAAAAGCTGGACATGAGCCAACAGTGTGCGCTTGCAGCCCAGAAGGCCAACCCTATCCTGGGCTGCAGCGAAAGAAATGTGGCCAGCAGTTCGAGGTGATTCTACACCCTCTACTCTGCTCTGGTGAGACCCCACCTCCAGCACTGCGTCCATCTCTGAGGTCCGCAGTACAGGACAGACATGGAGCTGTTGGAGCGGGTCCAGAGGAGGCCACAAAGATGCTCCGAGGGCTGGAGCCCCTCTGCTCCAAGGCCAGGCTGAGAGAGTTGGGGCTGTTCAGCCTGGAGAAGAGAAGGCCCCGGGGAGACCTTAGTGCGGCCTTGCAGTGCTTCAAGGGGGCCTAGAGGAAAGATGGGGACAGGCTTTTTAGCAAGGCCTGTGGTGACAGGACAAGGGGTGATGGTTTTAAACTAAAGGAGGGGAGATTTAGGCTGGATAGAAGGAAGAAATGTTTTACCCTGAGGGTGGTGAAGCACTGGCGCAGGTTGCCCAGAGAGGTGGAAGATGCCCCATCCCTGGGAACATTGCAGGTCAGGTTGGACGGGGCTCTGAGCAACTCGATATAGTTGAAGATGTCCCTGCTCCTGGCAGGGGTGCGGGGTTGGACTAGATGACCTCTACAGGTCCCTTCCAACCCAAACTATTCTATGATTCTATGATTCTATGAACATTACATGTCAGGATTTACTACAAGCTGGTGCTATTGGATGTGTAGTGTTATGTGTGTTGCAAATAGGGTTCAAACATGCACTTGAGGGCTATGCAGCATATTTTTAAGCTTTTTTTGTTGTCAGTGATTATTGGTGTTATGATGCTTGCTTTCTGTGGAAAAAAATGGTCTTTTCCTTCCAAACTCTTTGCAGAACCCTAGAAACATTGAGACTAGAACGTGCTTTCATGATGTTTTTTCTGTTTCCTTACACTCTTATTTTCCTCTATCATCTATTATTTCACACTGCAGCTTGGCCAGAGACTGCCCCGATACAGGTTTCACCATGAAGGGAGCAAAAAGGAATGGGGAAGATATACGTGAACCAGATATCCTGGCCTTTCCAAGAAAATGGGGACAAACCAAAACAAAAGTGTCTGTTATAGCTTGCTTTTTTTGACTGCAACATTTTTGCGTTTGCCATTTTCCTAAAAAGTCCATGTTTTCTATAAAAGCAGTACAACAAGAGACTGCATCTCATTGGACATCCCTGTCTGAATTACCCCTGTGCCTCAAATTTTTGGCTTCTCTGAGACTAATTTGTGTCAAAACCGGTTCTTTGGCAGTCACCTGTTCAGCCCTACTAGCTAAATTATTATTCCCGCTTGCAAGTGGAACATTCATGAGTGTCTTTTTGTCTTTATTTCATTGTTGTTTTAACAGGACCCTTTTTTTTTTATAACGAGCAAATGTACCGACTGTTCTAGAAAATAATAGAAAATATTACAAACAGCAAAAAAAATGCTGGATTCATTACTCAGGTTCTCACACCTTATTCTCAAACTCATGCGCACTGGTTAACAGAAACAATAGCTTGGGAAAAGCTGTGTGTCAAGATAAAAATGTCCATTTAAAGTTTGAATTCCAGACACTAAATTGTCAAAGCGAGTTTCTCAGGAACCACATAAAGACTTCCACAGGCAGAAATTGCTTAGGTAACAAATGAGAGAACAGCAAGAATCAGAATATAAACTGCTTATCATTTCCCCTAAAAGCATAAAAAAGGCAAAATTCACATATTTATTTTCGAAGGTGTACTTTCTTAGTGTTTCTCTTCTCATGTCAAAACTTTGCCCTTCTCTAGTGCTTGTAATGGAAAGGTATGAAAGTATTTTCCTGACAGTAATCCCAGACCACGGGTCTGCAGAGATAAAATCATGCCTGAGATACAGCTCACGTATCTCTATCCTGAGCTAGGTGAGGCTTTTTTCCCATCCTGCCCCTATAGGTCAGCTGAGTTTGGGGGTAGTGTGGATACTCCAGCACCGAAGACTATCCATTGTGTGAAATCCTCCCCAGATTTCAGTGATTTGAAGAATAAACCTTCATTTTTTTTTCCCAAGCCCCTTTGCTAGAGGGATGCAAGTCAGGAAGAGAGATCAGGAGCCAGTTCTCCATCACCTTGCATGACCCCATACCACATGCGTGCTTCCTCGTCCAATATACCTTCAACATCAGCGCATTTGAAATAGGAGGTCCCCGTAATACGCTCCTCTCAGATATAGGTGCAAATGGAGTCCATGTGGTACAGAAATAATCACCCATTAAACATCAACCCACAGCGCAGAGAGTCCTCCCACCCCAGTGAAACAACGGGAAATCCTTGCCCGAAGGTTCAACGTTCATACTCTGCAGATAAATTATTTATTACCATGTTCCTATCCCCCACCCTGCGCCGTTGTGTTGTATTTCATACCATGCTTGCCACAAACCGTATGAGGGTTTCGGAGTGCGCGTGTGTGTGTGTGTGTCAAGGCTTAGAGAGGAGCGCTGAATTTTCTAATACTAAAGGGCCCATTTCACGTTATTTATGACCTCACTAGTGTCGAAACGGAGACCTATAAATCGTAAACATAGGCTCACTAATTCTAACAACAGCAAGTTTTAGTCACATGTAATTAAAACATCCCAAAGTCTTTCAGCTGTAATGTATTTCCAAATGACACCACTGGGACGGGGGGAAATGGGAAATGGAGGAATCAGCAGTATTTCAAAGCTGTGGCCATTGTTAGCTTTTGGGGCTCTGTACACCGGCAGTGCTGCCAAGTCTGCAGGTTTCTTGATGCTATTTTCTATTACATATTTTAATGGCAGTGTCATTGATTTCCAGAAACGGCAGGGACTTGCGCTTTGCTAGGATGCCATCAAGAACTTCAGGAGATGAATCTGATGGCCACACTGAAAAATAATACAAGCAAATTCTGTGATGGCATCTCCGCCGTGGATTATATACACCAGAGAGGAGAAAATACTCCTTTTCCTTCACTTTTATGCCCAAAAGTGAGCTAAAACTGGGGCCTGAGTCTTCTGTGAGGTTTGAGAAAGTTTGGGGTCTTTTGCTTTTACTGTGATTTCTTGTAGGAGCTTAGGATTAGATATTTTGTTATAGTCAGGGGAACAGGGAAAAGGCGATGCAATGTGAAGACGGCACATTTTCCAATGCATGTAACGGATTTGTTGTGCCTAGCACACGATTAACCTGTGAAATTCAAATTATTGTTGCCAATAGGTTGGAGAGACCTACGGCAGCGTAAAACAGGGCTCACCACCACCGTGTAGCTTATGGCCATCAGAAATCAGAAAAGTAAACTGAAGCCAAGAGTGACAGCAACGCATCATTGTGTGCAACGCGTTATTTGCTCTACCCAGCAGAAGTTTGAGGTTTACGTGTGTGGTGGGAACATTCTCAGCTGGATTGAAGGGGGTGCTCTCAGTTGGGACACAAACCCTGTGGATTCAAGGCAATCGCGCATCCCAGGCCAGCCTGGGTGAGGATCTGGGACGTTATCTCTCTTAGAGAGGATGTTGAGCTTCCACATTGCAGGGCACAAGCCAGCCCACAACTACCTGGGACGGGAAAACCTCCCCTGTGGGCAGGCGACTGCATTGCAGCCCATTGCAGTTCCTTTGAAGCGCCTGTTAACAACTGTTTTCAGAAACCTAAGGGCTGGCTCGATGGACCATTGGATTGATCCACTGTGACAACTCCTACGCTCTTTTCCAGCCTGGATCCTCAGGCGAGCAATGGTGCTGGCTGTAGATCACAGGAGCGAGCACCGAGCCAAGCCACGCTGCTCCCGGCAAAACCTCGGAGCAAGCCCTGGACCGGGAGCAGCGCTGGCTTGTTCGCAGCCGGGACCTTGTGCTGGGAGCAGCAGTGGGTGCGGGCGAACAGGACCACGGATCCTGTGCAGACCCTGCCCTTGCCAATCTACCTGTCAGGTGGTTTGCTGAGGGATGAGTTGCTCAGTTTGCATCAAACCTTCTGCTATTGTTTGATTTTAGTAAGCGTAGCAGAGGGAATAAGTTAAGGAAACAAAATATTAGTAATGACAGGGAGGATGAAGGGAAAATATTATTTTTGTGGCCAAAATCCCAGGCACGCATTTTTCCATGCTGACTTGTTTCCTACTCTCCTTCTTTTTCATTACGGTGTCCTTTTCCTCAACCATTCCCAGTCTTTCTTATCAGCGAGTAATGAGCAGTGGCTGACACATACTGTAGGAAATTACCTCGTTAAGGAGGTTAAAGTAAATGCAGAGCTAATCACTGCGTAGTTAGACTAGATTTGTTCTCTGAGTTCAGCTTTGGTGGCAGAAAGGCAAAGCATTTCTGTGGCAGGTGCTATCTTGCTCTATAAAGACTGTCTTAAAGCACAGCCCCACTGGATCAGACCAATGGTCCACCCAGGGCTTTGGAGGCCAGACAGGATCTTCTGCAACAGAAGATGCTGCTGGGAACAAGGGGACCAAGTTGCTCTGTGGATAGGAGCATCCTGTAGCATGAGCTGAGGTCTCTGCTGTGGGGCAGGGAGTGTACGAACAGGAGAGTGTGATGGGTTCAGGTTAGAGTGACCTAATGCAGAGTAAGGACCCTGGTGACACCAACAAGGGAAGAAAAGAGTGCAGAGAGCACCTTAGAATCACAGAATGGTTTGGGTTGGAAGGGACCTGTAGAGGCCATCCAGTCCAACCCCCTGCAGTGAGCAGGGACATCTTTAACCAGATCAGGTTGCTCACAGCCCCGTCCAACCTCACCTGCAATGTTTCCAGGGATGAGGCCTCCACCACCTCTCTGGGCAACCCCTTCCAGTGCTTCACCACCCTCAGTGTAAAACATTTCTTCCTTCTATCCAGCCTAAATCTGCCCTCCTTTAGTTTAAACCCATCACCCCTTGTCCTGTCACCACAGGCCTTGCTGAAAAGGACACTTGGACACTCTTGTGTTGTTCAGACAAATTTGGGCATTTTGGTCAAAATTCAGATATTTGAGGGGAAAGGAAGCCTTATTATCATTATTTACAGCAAAGAGGCATTATTTGAGTTGGGCTAAGGAGCCTGGTCAGAATTAACAGAGGTGGAAAGGAGTTTTTATATTCTAGCATTTTTAGAACCTTCTGATTAATGATGCTGTGCAGGCTCCTCTGCCTCTAACTCCTCTTAGAAGTTTTTGCAGGGATTGTTTTTTTGTGTGTGAGGTGACATTGAGATGTCTTTGGGTGAAATTGCATAGGACAAGAGCAGAGACGAAGGAGAAGAAGATGTTCGAAGCTCCTGAACGCAGCGGCTGTGGCTTGGATGGGGGCAAATGTTCAGTGAACATATCCCTATGGGGATAAAGCATTTTCCTAAATTCCTACAGAACTTCAATTTTCCTGAAGTGTGCCTGGTATTGCCGGGCCGTCCCCTTTGGCTGGGCAGAATGATTATGTGAGTGTGTTTCACCTATATTACTTTTCCATTGGATGCAACGTCCTCAGCTCCAGTTTTTACCTACAGTTAGGGAGTGAAGCCTTTTTCTGTGTATGAGGTCCCTTGAGTTTGTTATCTATCACAAATTTATCTGGAAATTTTTGGGTCATCCTGCCTTAGATCGTTAATGTCAGGAGATAAATCACAGCTCCTTTTAGACTTCAATTTCCTTTGCTTCTCCATATATTCAAGTGTCTGTTTACAGAAATGCTGCCAAGGTCTTCTTAGTAGTCAGCATTTTGTGCTTTGGTGTTGATACTGGTGAAGCATCACAGTTACATTTCTCACTTCGAAACCCATCGAAATACAGTGCCAGCTTACAAAAACTGCTAAGAGCAATTTGAGATCCAAAGAGTAGGATTTCTGTGGCCTCAGTTTAGTCATGTAAAATGTAGATGTTTTAATGTTTGCTACGTGTCTTGACTCCTCTTACAGGCAACAGGGAAGCATCTTCTGGTTAATTGTGTTATTCATCTTGGACAACTGTCCCACATGCTCTGCGTGGTTCTCCGGACAGTCTTTCTCTACACCTACTACAAGAAGAGCTCAAGTAGTTTAGATTAATCCCCAGCTTTTACACGGTTAAAATGAGGGTGGCATTAAAAATTCGTGGATGCAGGAAGTATTTCTATTCTGTCTGCAAGGTACAATGGACAACCGGATCAGACAGAGGCAAACACAATTATTGTTACTTTTATACGCTGGAATATTTTTGGCATCAGCTGAACTTTTAAGATTCTTTAAATATCATTTTCATTGCTAAGTTATTGACTTTTCTCAGTGAGGGAAATGAGAAACTTACTTGTTTCTTGACTACCAACTTCACCAGAAGGTGAAAATTTTCTTTCATAAGAAATAAAAAGTTTCAGAAATTTTTGGCAATCCTACATATGAATGAATTGGACAGATTTCCAAACTTGTCATAACAGTAATGGGTGTAAAAAAGAGCTCAGAGTAGCGAACAGATCCTTAGCCCTGAAGTTTGGGAAACTTGTGTTCAAGTCCATATGCTGGTTCAGGTAGACTTTTTCCCAATTAGAAATATTGGTGCTGAAGCTTCAGGAGATCCATCTTCCAAACACACACACACATACACATGAAAGCACCAAAACCCCAAACCCAACCAACCAAATAAATGCAAGTTTCCCATCCCCTAACCCCCCCAAACCCAAATGCTGTAGTGAAAAAATAATCACTAACTCTCTTTTGTGATTTCAGTTGGTTTTCAGGATAACTTTTGAAGATTTGGAACCCGATTTTTCCTGTTCTGCAGAAGTGAATTGAGACCTTGATTCCCAGAACTGTTTGCCTAAAAATTTTGCTGAATTTTGCCACAAAACAAGAGGTAGAGCAGGAGGAAGGAGGCACAGAGGAAGAATTCAGTTTTGAGCCTGAACCTATCTTTATCATTTATGACATATTTAAGATCTGTAGTCTTGGATCTAGCTGCCTATCATTTGGATACAGAATTAATGTCGGTGTTAAGCAAACCTTTATTCACACACCTACAGTCAATTGCCGATTATAAGATTTTGCTTGTTTTTCTTTGTTGAAAAAATGCGCGCCCCACTGCAGGATGCTTTCCTCCTGGAGATGTGCTGATGGGGATGCCTCGGTGCTCCATTTCTCAGTGTCCTTGCTGTAAGGTCTGGAACTCAGGGTGGCAGATGTCTGCTGCTGAGTGCTTGGCTTTTTATTTTTTTTTCCCCTCCTTGTGCTTCATCACTCGATATTTTTAGTTGCTAAATGTTGCAGAGACAGCTTTTTCAATTAGAAAAGTGACAAACTCTGCAAAATGATTTCCAGCACTTGGAGAACATCAGCATCAATCTCCAGTACTTGCTCACTGACTTTGCAGGATGGGATTGTTTTTCCTAAACCGAACGCTCTGACCTATTTGTCTCCAAAAGAAATAAACAAAAGAAAACACCAACCAAGAACATTCCCATCTAATGATGTTTAGGAAAAGGCACGTGTCCAAATCCATTCCTGTGTCCTAAGCAGACCGGCATCAGTGGACTTGAATCTCCGTTAGGGTGTGATGGTGGGACAGTTAAGAGACTTTGCTATGAATACAGAGTTTTTAATTGAAGGCTGCCGATGCATTTATAATCTGGTGTGTGGTTCAGGGAGTCAAACGTGTGCAGGTATGCTGCATGTCTATCACTTTCTACAAAACCCTGTGTGCCTTGTGCATGCTCATTTAATGTCTAGGGATCAAACAGACCATCAGTTTTGGTCCTTCTTTAACATTAGACAAAATAGCCAGTATCGGCCTTAATTTAAGGAATCAGAACTAGCAATGCCTAAAGGATAGACCTGATAAATGAAGTCTGAGATGCAAATAAATGGCCTCATTTCCAGGTACTGCTTTAAATGCTAATGAAAAGTGGTCTGAGAATTTAGGTTATTTAGGTTTCTGCTTAATATGGACTTATCTTCTATTTTGGTTTTCTCTTTAGAATGTGCATGAGCTTGCAGAGTCTCAAGCAAATCAAAGCAGGAGCAAATCAGAATTATAATACTTGGGTTATCATTTATTATTTGTATTGCAGTGGGTTTAAGACTATCCAGCCATTTACGTAGGAAAAGGTTAAGAGATGCCTGTACTGGAGGAGTCACCTGGTAGTTTAATAGTCAATCTGTTTTACTCTTTAAAGAGTCACCTGATCAGAAGCTGAAATTAGGCAAATTTAAGTCAGGAAGACAAAATGGTCAAATTTGTAACCATGAAGGCAGGAACATTTTATGTGAGGCTACAGTGGCTTCTCCATCCCTAAAAATACTTAGATTTAGGTGGAGATGTTATAACTCAAATGGAACTTGTGGTGCTGGTATTACAAAGGAAGACAAACTAATGATCTTAACGCTACTCTCTAAGCCCAGGCTCTACATCTATTACTTTTTACTGATAACGAGCGTGATATTGTCTAGCTGCAGCATTGGAAAGAGCTGTGGGAATGTACTCCCAGAGGAGGCACAAGCTGAGAACCAAGCATCACAGAGGTATTATTACTTAGGAGGCTGATAAAATTATCACAGTCATAAACCTAAGGTAATTATTCCAAAAGTATACATGACTTTTGGGCATCTTTTAACAAGCTGGAGAGAAGAGAATCTTTTTGGAGTCCTAATCAAGACCAGGATATTTTGCCACCTTTGCCCAAAGTCCACCAAATCCACCATGTTTCCTTTTGTTATGGGGTTTACTTGCAGCAATGTGTTGGCTTTAAGACACATTTTGAGAGACTACAAGCAGGAGGACTCGGGGACCATAGGCACTGCCCTGATGGTCTGTTTGTTGACTCTTGCTGAGTTGTGTCCGAAAGTTATCAACTTCCATGCTGCAGAAAGTCCTGGATTTCAGGCTGGGGCATCATAGCTAGATGCTCCAAGAGAAATGGTTGGGATTCAGTGCCAGGCAAGGAGGAAAACAAAACAATACACTTAACTCAACTCAACTTAACTCAACTCAAAAAATTAACTCAACGCCCTTATGAAACAAAAATGCTGAGCTCCACACTTCCCCACATGGGAGGCTCTGATATAGGTAACAGATGTTGATGTGGTGGTTGTAGCTGGAAGCCAGTACGTTTTGAAATCTAACTACACAAAATTGTTTTAAGAAAGTGAACAGGTGACCTGAGGGACAGCTCACACTCCTGATGACTTATCAGGATCTGGGAAGAAATTCAAAACTACCTTCCTCAGGCCAATTCCCAGTACTGCCAAATTTTCAAAATAATACCTGAT
>VYZW01026090.1:108812-125494 GCA_013401315.1 Balaeniceps rex
AATACCTGATGCTACAAAAAAATCAGTGATAAGAGGGAGAAAAGGCTCTCAGCAGGGAACATGCAAACACAGACAAGCTCCCCTCTTGATGGACTGTTTTGGAAAGGAAAACTTTGTTGTTGTTATTTAGCAGTAAACCCATGATTCTAGCAGGGTCTTTGTAGCTATTTCTTAGGTGAGATGTTCTGGGTGGCAAATTTTGGGAGTTTTAACTTCTGCTCTCAGAAATGAATGCTTTGGTCCATTGTCTCTTCAGCATGCCCTCACTGATGTTCCTGCCATGGGATCATCTGAGCTAGCTGCAGGAGCCCAAGGAAACTGCTCCCCCTCTGCAATCTAAAGTGGGATTGGAGTACCCTTAGGACAGAGAATAGAACAGAATTGGTTCTAAAGAGTGCTAAGAGGAGTCATTGAGATAAATGCACCTTGGCAGATCCTATGAGTCTCTCCATTTCTTTCCCAGACAAAGAAAAACAGGCTGAGCTGCCAAAGTCTTGGCTTTAAACAGTCAGGAGAGGGATCAGACCGCAATGGTCTTCTTGCACGACAGTGTTGCTCAGGTACTGATGTCCTTCTTGCCTTCTGTGGAGCGTTTCTGTTTTGAAATACTGCTGGAACAGATGCATGTAATTATTGGGTAAAAGTTAGCTGGTCAGCCAATTTCTATATATTATCCTATATACATCTGATGAATGTCCATCTGCTGACTCCTGCCTTGGGTGGGAGCCTTTCACTGGAGCTCTGCTGTGTCACTGTCACAGGTCCTGCTCAGCCAGCACAGACCTGGATCTGTGATGAGGGGGAGCCAGCCAGAAACTGAAGAGCCCCAAATCAATAGAGGGGCAATGAGATAATTAAGAAAAAACTCTCCTGTCTACACCTTGGGGTAGCACCTAATGCAGCTCTGGAAGATTCTGCGATTTTATTTGAATAAATGGGTTCTTGTTTATCAGAAGCAAAGCTACTAAACTCCCTCTCATTCCAGTCAAAATAATGGAAATACCTGGACTGGGTTAAGGGAAACTCTTTATAGCAATAGATGATGATGATGATGATTATAATAAATTTAATTTTTGAAATTTTTTTTTTTCAGTGAGGGGTCCAGATTTTCACTGCCTCAATCCCCAGAGAAGGCTGTCTGCTCCTCAGGGCTCTGCAATTCAAGCATGACTTTGCCTGTTGAGAAGTTTTCCCCTCTCATAACCTGACATAACCTCACAGGAGCCCTGCTACAGATCAGGAAGAAAAAAAATTGGTTCTTCAGGGGTCATATACTGGGCTAAAGTTTGAATAACTCCACAAAACATACCAAGTAACACTAATACAGGGAGACTTCTATTGCACCTTTCATCAGAGCAGCCTGATTTTCAGCAGAAAGGATGTGAATATCTTCTGGAAATCAGGTGCCATTTAAGTGTTTCAGGTTGAGAAGACGAGAAAGGAAACCATCAACCATCATTCAAAGGCTTGGACTCCAAAAGCATGGCTTATGCAACTGTAAGGAAGCAGAAAGAGCTATCCCTTTTTTCCTCTGAATACTCCCCTTAATTAAAGGAGCAGATATTTTACATTCTGGAAACACCAATGTTATGGTCTCCACAAGAGAAATGGTCTCAAAAGGTTAGGAAAGTATCAATACATGGCAATCCTTAATGAACTCAAATAAAGTTTATCCTACAAAATAGTTGCTAGATTTAGTTCTTATGTCCTGATAAATGTAAATTAAAGCTCTTTGAGATACAAAGATCCCTAAGTTAAACCTGAAGGAACCCAAGTTTTTCTTTGACTACATGGGACAACATTTGACAACATTACCAAGAGAAGAACTTGACCTATAAAACTAGGAATAAAGTTGGAAACGTGGCCTGTTTAGCATTTGGAACAAAGCACTTCTCAGCAGGTAGAGGGAGACCCTTCCCAGGCTCTGAATTGAAAAAGCAGATAAGAGAGGATTCGTCTCTCCCAGTACTGTCTGTCTGAAAGTTAGACACCTACAGAGGGATTCAGCTTGCATGGTAGAACACCTAAACTGAAGAATTCACCCGTGTCCGTCTTGGCTCCTACTGCAGTCAGTGGTCACCCAGGTAATTCACTGAAGGGATAATAAAGACCACTTCTGCTCGCCCAAGAGCAAACACCTACGCTTTGTCAGCTAAATCCCTCTCTAGGCTTCATTGACTAAACTAAGAAAGCCTCTGTTGACAAGGAGCGTGGACATCCAACTCACACGTGGGCACCTATCTGTGCACCCCTAAATGTCAGCATCTTCGCCTTGTACCCAAGGGACTTGTCCAACTTTCCTACGTGGATAGAGTAATGTTCTTCCCTTAGAGGATGGTGCAAAGCTGCCTGCAAGACATCCAGAGCTTCGTATCTCCCTCTCATGTGTTTTTAAAAGAAGGCCAGATGCCTGATGTAGATTAGACATCTAATTTCTAGAAGTGTAAAGCTAGGTGAGGATGCCAAAATAAATCACTGCAGCTCTGACCTGCAGTCTGTCTCCGTTTAGATATGATTCAACTGCATCTGGAAAACTGCATTTGATTAATAGCTCTGTATGGCCAGCAAGTTGTTGAAGAGCAGAATCGCTTCATTTTAGCTGCTCTCCCCTGATCAGAAGGCTGGAGCCTTGGGATTATAGGGGGAATTAAAAGAATCATAACTGTATGCATACAGTGGAAGAGGCATTTAAGGGGAGTTACAAAAAGCCAAACTTCAAGAGATTGTTAACACAGAATGAGAACAGCAATTATTTGGCGTGGTACCCAGGGTAAAGCTAGCAGCAAGAGGATTCAATTAAGACAGAGAAAATGTGAAATTTGGGCAGACCTTACAGGAAAATTTTCTGAGAAAGAGACCTATGGGGTATGGTATAATTTGAAATCCCTGAAAAGAAAGATTTTAAGCCAAGCAAAACAAAACACCAGCAAATATTCTGGTGATAACTCTCACAAGAGCAAGAAAATTGCCTGCATGGTCTAACTGGTTTCTTCTCTATCTAAATTCTGTAATTTTGAATTCTGCTTCCTGATGCACGATGGCTTCTACAGTGTAAGTCCCTTTAATAGTGACTAGGGTATTGTGGTTCATTTGTCTTTGGTGGGTCAGTTATTACTTTTCTGCAGTAAATGGCTGCACGCTACAACAAACACACCAAAATCAACTCTACCCACAAACACACCTTCCTTGGCTGTCACTGCGCAGCTGCAATAACAGCTCATCTAGACTCAATGTTACCTCTAGACCAGACCTAGCCCTAGCTGAGGCTCGGGGTATAATGGTACCCTGAGCCTGGTATAACGATATAAATGAATTTATACAGATGGGACGCTGCACAAGGTACTCTCTTTGCTTGTTTAATTTTTTTTCTAGCATCTGATCATAAGGGAGCAAAAGCTGTTGACACGTTGTCCACTTGCTGAGGGTTTGGCCCCTAAAAAGCCATTTATGTGTCTATTGTGCTAGTAAGCACTTGGGATGCTTGAAAGTGTCTGTGTCAGCAGAGAGTTTCTAATGGGAAATTGATAACGATATTCTAAGGGAATGAGTAAATCAAGCCAGAGAGATCCAGGTGAAATACAGTTCTTAACAACGAGATTTTCTGTGCAGCAGTTGCAATGTAAATGCAGGACTTTCTACTAATCTACATTATATGGAAGTAAGGAGAGGGAGTTCTGAGGGAGACCCAAACTGTTTATGAACCTGGGTTCATTTCAGCAAATTCTTTTATCCAAAAAAGGTACCATTTTTGAAAGCATTTCACACTGAAATGCTTTTCCACATGAAATGTTTTAGTCCAGGAAATGCCAAAGCAGTTTGTGTCAGTATTTTTTTAAGAAATATTTTGATTTTTGTTTCAAAACATTTTTTTAATTTAAAAATTGACTACAGTGAATAGGAAAAAAAAAGGTTAAAAAAAAAATCCCTAAATACTCTCAAGACATAAGAAGATGTTTATTTTTGGAGTGAACAAATTCCTTCAAGTTGACCCCAAATGAAGTTGGTTATTATGCTTTTTTTTGCCTAGCTGGAAATCCTGAACATATTTTCTAGTAGACCTGCCCAGGATTTTCTCTTGGGTTTCTTTTAGGCCACTGAACAGAAAAAAAAATAGAAAAAAAAAAAGCTGTCTTTGCTGTGGAATGTATTGCAGGGAGCTGTCATGCCCTGGCTGGAGATGACACTGCATCTCTCTCTTATCTCTATGACTAACTTTCAGACATCCAAATTGCCTCCTAACATATGGAAGATGTATGGACAGGTTTTTTTTGTACAAGCCAGACTGCAGCAGGTGGGTGACAAATACAGTACTCTGATTTAGCAAATAATCCACTTCACATTCATGGAGACTGCATGGTTTTTCCATGAAGTTCCTGCGCAGGCTTACTTCTTTAAGGGCTCTGGTTTTATTTCAAATAATTTGTAACTTGATTATGCTAATTTTTGTTCAGTCAGGGAGAATCTCATGTATTTGATGCCCGTTTCCTCTCCCTCAACCAGCCCTGTGACATTTCATGCATTTGCAGAGCAGCACTAGAGTCCTAAAGCCAGAGAAAAGCTGTGGCTCAGCAGGTTCCTGATGGAGGGCACAGTCCCTGGGCGAGCAACCACCAAGACAGCCTGGAGAACAGCCCAGGCTGGCTCAGAGATGACTCTATCACCCAGTCAGAGCAGGGGATCTGAGTGCTGAACCTCTTACATGTGGACGGTTAGCTGTTGGCCCCAAAGATGAGTCCCAATGAGCTCCAGCTCTCAAAATGATGCCATAATTCAACTTCTTACCCAGCGATCCCCTGGCCCATGCAGGGTTGTGCCTGTCCTATGGCTGTGATGCTCACAGAAACATTTGCGTGTCGGTCACACAACGGTAACACACTGATGGACTACTATCACTCAAGATGTGACCCTGTGCGTGGAGTTTCACATGCACATGGGCATGAGAGGCACTGAGAGGCCTGTAAGCCACATCTGTCTGAAGAGTCATATGGTCCTGGCCCCTGAAATTCGGTTACGAGTGTCTGTAAGGTTTGTATAAGCCAAGGGCAAAGAAACCCTTTCAAGCTCAAGTTACATGCCATCATTCCAAATCCCAATTTCATGGCACAATTTGTTCCCTCTTTACTGAGGCTGTTCTCACACCCAAGCGGCCAGACAAAATGCTTTTCAAGATGGGTGGAAAAAAGAAAAAAAAAAAAAAAGGAAGAATAAAAGAACAGGACACTCAAATTCTCCCACCAGCGTTGGAAAGTGGAATTCATGCAAGGACCCTACACGGAAGGGATGCTTTCTCAGTGTCTCAAATGAGAATGTGTGGGACACAAGAGGAAGAGCAAGGCTGATCCCATCCCCACTCGCTGTTGCCCTGCTCCGTCTCTAGGCCAGCCGGTGCTGGCAGGGCTGTGGAGCCAACCCATTTCCCAAAATGAGCCTTTTCTACTGTGGTGCCCTATAGGTCTACACCCTCCCACACCAGTAAACTCTCTTGCTTTTAAGGCTTATCAGTGCAATCACACACATTCCTCTGCAGGGCAAGGACAGCTAGCATCAGCTCTGCCTTTGAGGCATCAAACTAGGCTCTTCCTAAACACAATAAGGCCTTTTTTTTTAATATTTTTTGTTTAATTATCTGTGATATGTTATGCTGAAGGAGCTGGCAAAGTGGACTGCAGCTCTGCTCTGTACACCAGGTGGCCTCAGTGGTATGTGCTTCAGCCCTGATGATCTCAAGGTGCAACTGTCACTCCTCCCGATACCATTTTTATTTGCCATGATCTGAGCATGCTTACAGTACGGTGAAACAGAGCCAAGAATCATGCAACAGGAGGAAAAAAAAATAGAAGATAAAACACATGCATGGGTGGGATTGATATCGCAAGGCATCTGTTAAACACACATAATCAATTGCCCGTTCATATGAAACAGCTCTGCAGACAATGAATACTGCTGCGTTGTAGCTACCTGGAGGAACAGAGTAGTGATCCTCTTGTCTTAGAATAAAGTCCTTAAAAAATAAAAACCTCAGCTGCAGTCAAGTATTTGCATGTTGCCACGTAACGATTTATTCATTAAAGAGGAGACGCAGGAACCGACGGAGGACTGATGAACTGGCTGCATGGGAAACTGCATTGGGTCTCAGCGAGAGGTCGATTGTTCGCATGGAGAGAAGCTACTGGTGGAATTTCTCGTCTCACTGAACTGATTTAATATGTACACAAAGCAGGAGCACACTGATGGAATCTGCTGGTGACATGAAATTAGAGGACACTGTCAGTGCAATGGAAAATTGTGAGTCATAGAAATTTGGCAAGATGCAGTAGTACAAAACGTAGGTTGTCCGTCTACGGTGGCAGTCATCTGACTAAATGTAGATTTCTATGGAAGAGTTACTCATCATAAGCTCTTTTTACTGTTAGTAGTGAAAAAAACACTTTAAACATACTATCCATGTCTGCCTAAAATAGATACCTAAGATACAGCTAAAGGGCTATACAGTAAGCCTCGCTATCACTCACTTTTGACGGTAAGGACACCATAAGGTGTCTGGGTCAGCTGCAGATGCATGAACCGTACTCATCCAGATATTGCAACATGAAGCACCTCTGACTCTGGAGGAAAACAATAGAATTTCTGCAAGCTGGTGGCATCCATGGGGAGGGATGAAGGAAGGGCAGCTTGTGCTGTTCAGGCATGGAGACCTCTGATCTGTCACTACATGGGGAAAAAAACCAAAAAATGAGAAGGTAAACTATGATCCTGGGATTGTTCAGTCAATGTATGTGCTGCATTGAAAGTCTTGATATGAGGCAGAAACGAACGGTGCCTGGATTTCCAAGAGGAGCAAATGCTAAGAGTGGCTGTGATGATGATCAGGCAGTGACCATCACTTCAGACAAGACAGAAGGAGTTTGGCCAGCTGGCACATGGAGGGCTTGTTGTCAGCTCCAAATGAACTGGTGGGTGTAATAGAAACAAAGTGTGTTTGGAAAGCCTGAGTGGGGCGCATCAGCCTGGACAACCTTGATGGACAGAGCTGTCTCTCACCAGGCGTTCACTGCTGGATCACAGGAAAAGGAAGGGAAGGGAAGGGAGTGGAAGGGAAGGGAAGGGAAGGGAAGGGAAGGGAAGGGAAGGGAAGGGAAGGGAAAGATGTGGGGCTTTCCAGATGCAGTCCAAGATCTCTTTAAGAAGATTAGCTCCCAGGCTGTGAACCACCTTTCACATTGTCCCTTGCTTTTCTCAGCATTACTAAAGCTGGTGCCAAATATTCACTCTTTTCTCTCGAGCTGTCTTCCCAGAAACCATGTTAGCTGCATCTCTCAGTACTGCTTCTTCCCCTGCCGTGCTTATGGTGACTTGGTCAAGTGATGCCCCAGACCCCAAGCTTTTCCCACTCCCTGTAGTATTTGCCAAGGATTGCTATAATAGTTTCCAATCCACTGCTCTGACTGTATGGGGATTAACAAGGCCCAGCCTGGGCCAGAGGGCAGTGCCACATCTTATAGCTTGGCTTTTCCGCTCCTTTTTTTGCCCTCCGTATTTATTCTTCCACAAATGGGAGAGGAACTTGAACACTGAGCAATCAGAGGAACTAAGAGGACTGCAGCTCTCTGCCAGGATGCAGGGATACATGACTGGAGAGACAGAAGAATCACAGAAAGATCTGAGAGGGAGGGAATGGGGAATTGAAAAGATAAACACCTAGAATTAAACCACCAGTCAACAGCGATTAACTGTAGGTGGGAAGCAAGGCAGGGCTATGCAATACCTGGCGTATTCTATTATGGAAGGGGAAAACTCTACTTTTAGGAACTGGTTAGTGGCCAAATAAGTTGGTTAAAACAGGTGAAACAATTTGAAACTCTGCATGCTTAGCTTTTGTAAAGGAAAACCACACCTCTCCACTCTACTAGAGCCCTTTGCACATTGCCCAAAGGGTGACGTGATAGAGAGCAGATAGAAAGACCGCCTCAGGCCATCCCTCACTCACCCCCAGCTGTGACTGGGAGCCATATAAGCCACCAAAGAGCACACGGTTGGTTTCTAATGGGACAAGGTTCAAGAAGGGTTTGGCAAAAGATGAATTAATTCAATGTGTCTTATAAGAAAGCAGCGGACTGTGGGAAAGGAAAGAGGCACGGTTTCAAGATGACAAAGTTACTTAGGGAAGATGATGAGGCACCCTGGTGAGTTTAAGTGCAGCCATGCAGTTGAAGAGTTAGACCAGAGACCATGGCAAAGGCCTGGTAAGGACACGGTGAGTCAGATACTGGGCAATAAGGAGGAAGCAGAATAAAACAAATTTTTCATTATTGTAAACAAAGACCTTTTTTCCTCCTACAATGCTTAATTGATCTCTGGAACTCACTGCTATAAAGTATTACTGGGCGTGCAATTTAGCAGGAGGAAGATATAGTTGGGAATACTCTGAGTTATCTCGCAGAGGGTAGATGCATAATAGAAATACGATGTAATGTAAACACTTATACTTCAGGGTATACAATCATTAACTGCTGACAGGCTCATATGGCAAAATTAGTCCATAGTTGCTCAAAGGGGATTCTTGTGTCTTCCTCTGAGGAACTCTTGGAGGAAGGATACTGGATTAAAAGCATTGCTAATCGGATCCAGCTCCAGTCTTCCTATAACTTAGCAAATCTTTTCCATTTCTGACTCATACGGTATGGAAAAAAATTAATATCTCCTGCAAGTTATATGCATTTCAATAAGAACAGAAGTTTAATTTCTTGGGATTAGGGAAACGGAAAAAGATCCAAACAAAAGCAGAAAGCTGTAGTGGACTGGCTGTTTTGCAGGCTAGCCTACCTGCAGGCAGGTAATGGAAGTGCAGTGGTTGATAGTCAATGAACATGTCCCACAAAATCACTGCCTTAATTAAAGGCCCCCTGAGACTTCCTCCACTGAGGCCCATTTGGCTATGTAGCATACGTCCAGATTTACAGAAGACAGAATTGCTTTTCCCTCTCATTTTTTAAAATTTGAAAATCTATAATTGAAGACTATAAACCCCAACAGACAAGGTAATATTAAGGGAACCGTGTTACAGACCGACACATCTCAAGGTTCATAGGGCATCCAAATTTCCTGGGGGTGTTAGGTGCCGATTAGGTGCCGTTAGGTGGCTCTTTGGTACCTGGGCTTTTAGGTGCCTCAGATGGTACACGTTCACAGCAAAGATAAAGAGAAACCCATTTGATTAACCTTTGGGCTTCCTATGGTTTAAGGAAAGAAAGTAGGCTCTTGAGACCTCAGCTGGTAACTTTGACGAGAGCTCCTGAATTCTGTGGCTGTGTCAATAAATAGTGATAGTAAAATGTCTGAAGAGGAGAAGAATAATTATTCTTTAGGATGGTAGGAACATATGATGGAATTCCCCATCCTCTGATAAACATATCTACAAACAAGTGATCAAACTGAAATACTTTTGGTTCATAAGCAGCTAATCTGCAAAGAAATCTCTCCCTTGTTCCTTCCATCGCCTTCACAACATTATTTTCATGTCTATCTAGATTTGTTTGCTTGTTAGTCTGTGGCCTTCCCCTAAGGATATAGCTGCAGATGGTTGAATTATTTTATTTTATTTTATTAAATATTATTCTTGGCTTTTTGGAGATGTTTTTTGTTTTGCTTTAATGATTATTCCTCCTGGTGTTATTTCAGTTTTCAATTACAACTTCTGTGTGCATGTGTCTGGTACACTACCATTTTGTAAATGGATGTATGCACTTATTGTTAATTGATTCCCCAAATAAACCCAAATGCTTGCATTGGAAGAATGTATTTTATTTCTTGTATGCCACGGAGCTGGATGCCTTCCAGTTTGGCACCTATTGCTGCTCCGGAGGTGGGCATCCTTCTCTCCCTCGCGTTACCCCTGGAGTGAACAGAGATGTTTGTGTCAATTTTCTCTGCAGACCTCGTAGCACTGGCTGATGTCTCTGAATAAAGGCGGGCAAAGTTGCACTTCTAAGTGTGTATTTAGCCATCTAGATATATAATTGATGTTTTTTTTTAAAAGCACTGAACTCTCAGCAGCCCCCACAGGCTTCAGCGAGGGTTTTCTTCCCTAAAGTCAGGCTGTTATGAAGGATATTTTTCAAAAGCAGCCCTTGTTGGCCTGCATCTGCTCCCACCGAAACCAGCGTCTACTTGAGAGTTATTTTCTCGGAAGGGAGAATTAAGCCACAACTGGTCCTTTAGCCAGTTTTTACAGGCCCATATTTTTTCAGGCTTTAGCTAGAAAACACAGCTGAAGTCCCTGATGGTGGGACTGTGTACTTCAGCAGGTTTCAGCAGGTCATCTAGTTCCCCTTTATGCCAAAGAAGAAAGATAATCCCCTTTCAACTGTGATTCATCCCACATATTACAGACATCTATCTTAGGAGAAGATGAATCATTTCCTGGAGGTGCTTCTCTCTCTCTTCGTCTCTCCGTTTAGGAAACCTAGGAAAAAGCTTAAGCAAGACTATAAATTTTGGATAGCTAAAATGGGGGAAATGAATCCCACTGTGCGCGAAGAATCAATGACTGCTGATTCACTGAATTCCAACTTTAAAATGCTGTCAGCATTTCTGTTTTGACAGGAAAACTTTTTTTGTTTGGGATTTTCGAGCTATAACTAATTACTGCCATTTTTAACACAGACCTGAAAAAACCATTGAACTGGCCCACTGTGCTGGTAGCCGTATGGACATCTGTGATGGGATTCAGTTGCTCAGTCACAGGCACCTTAGTGTTGTTTTAGACACCGAGGGGTTTCATGTCTGGTCTCCAGATGACAAAATGAGTCAAGTCTCCCATAAGGCTGGCTTCATGTCTGCTGGCCCCAAGAGGACGACTCAAATGGAAGCCCATAGTTGGAGCAAGCCCCGATAAAATGCCTTCAAAGAAAAAGAAGCAGAAGCTGGAGAGGTGGCATGTCCTGCGCCAGGCTGGATACCCATTAGCTGTGGAGCTGCCAACGGGTGCTTCAGCCCTGCTTCTGCTTCACGTTGTTGCCTCCCACCCTGGTCAGTGTTACTCCTTGTGGATTTGCCTTCTGATGGTCATTTGGTGAAATAAGGTTGTGCTTTCTGCTCACAGATTGAAAAGCAAAGTTTGTCTTGCCAGAAAGACTATTCCATGCTGTCCTGGTTTTGGCTGGGATAATTTTCTTCCTAGTAGCTGGCATAGTGCTGTGTTTTGGGTTTAGGATGAGAATAACGCCGATAACACACTGATGTTTTAGCTGTTGCTGAGCAGTGCTGACACCAGTCAAGGACTTTTCAGCTTCCCATGAGAGCATGGAAGCAGGGAAGCAGGGAAGCCAGGGGCACAAGAAGCTGGGAGGGGGCACAGCCAGGACAGCTGACCCAAACTGACCAAAGGGCTATTCCATACCATATGACATCATGCTCAGTATAGAAACTGGGGGAGTTGGCCGGGGGGCAGCGATCGCTGCTCGGGAACTGGCTGGGCATCATTCAGTGGGTGGTGAGCAATTGCATTGTGCATCACTTGTTTTGTATATTCTTTTATCATCATCATCATCATCATCATTATTATTATTATTATCATTATTATTATTATGATTATTATTTTTCTCTTCCTTTGCTGTCCTATTAAACTGCCTTTATCTCAACCCATGGGTTTTACTTTTTTTTTCCGATTCTCTCCCCCATCGCGGCTGTGTGGTGCTTAGTTGCCAACTGGGGTTAAACCACAACACGCACTAATATTTAGTGGATGGGAAGAGTGGTGTGAAACAGAGCAAACCATCCAAGGTGTAAGCGTTCGAGACTCACCTGCACTCAATAAACTTGAGCTGGTTCCCACCATGGGGTACATCTTGTCTGCATAGCTCCTGCCATCATGCAAAGGCAGCAGCTGAGGTCCTGGAAGCAGAGTCATGTGGTGGCCTGGACTGAGCAGCCTGCTAATTAGCCTGGCCTTTCAGTGGGATTAATTATCACTGAGCTGATACAGCACAAATGCTTTTGGCGGCACTACTAGCTTGGTTGGGACCTCTGCATGGTGTTGTGTTATATATTGCAGTCAAGGCCAGAGTCAGCAAGGAAAACATTTTGATGGTGATTGCATAATTGTGTGTGTTGACGACAGTGGCTGAACAACTGGAAGCGAGTACGAAAAGCACATGTAGCAGCTTGCTGAAAATAAACTACTCATCCCTGTGAAACTCTTCCTGGTTTAGCAAGCGTGGTTTTACCCTGTGGAGTGTAATAATGTCCCCTAAGCACCTGGGAACCCCTAGAATGATTTAAAAGCTGGTAGTCCTTCATACCAAAGTATAGCACAGCATCCAAAGCTTATTGAGCCTTAATACAAAGTCAAAGAGGTATCGTTAAGACACCTCAGCATTATCTGGTTATCTACTGTCAAACTTGAAGTCATCATCTTGTCACTGTCTGGCTGAGCATGGGAATGTTTTAGAATAGGAGACACATGAACACTAAAAAACCCAGGATCCTACAAGAAGTGGACAAAGCAGGTAATTTATCTTACTCAGCTGCAAAATGCAATACCGAAATGTTAAACATTCTGCCCAAGTTCTCTGACATGATCATCTGGGGTGGAGCTGTGCCCTTCTGAATGATACGTTCTCTACGGGTGGGACAGCAGCGTAAGGATGGCTGCACCAGAAAAGCGCAGCTATCCGTTTACTCTCCAACCCTGCCTCCAAAAGAAAGTTAGAAGAAATCATTCCTGAAAGTTGCAGCTAGGAGTTTAACACCTCCCAACATGAGACATCTCATCCTAGTCCCCATGCCCGTATGTTAGTAACACTAATTATATCATACGGAGAGATGAACCTAATTTGGGTTGCCTTTTTCCCTAGAAATTTTCTTTATTTATTGGCCGACATGCATTGAAACATAAGGACAATCAAAAACCATGACGCAACTACAAAACCTTCCCTGAGGCTATTTTCACAGTGAGGGCACTTATCTGCTTAGGTGATTTGAGTTCACCCTTGTAGTCCTGCAGGTTGATTCATCCAGCATTTTGCAGTGCCTTTGGGATTTTCTGGCTATATCCAGGCAGTCAGGTTCACGCAGTCACATCCTGCTACGCTGCCCTTGCTCCTGACTGTCATGAAACAGGTCCAACATACCAAAATATGCTCTAAAGCTAGCTCATGTCCCACCAGTGCCGGTGGGATGATGCATAATTGTCTGCAGGCAGCTAATCTTCAGGTGAGACCTAAAGAAATCCCCCAGGATTTATTCTAACGTCCACATCTGACACCAAAATAGGTAACCTGGTGCAAAAACACAGCGACGTAGAGCTCTATATGGTTTCTCAGTTGGCAGACTTAAGCATTTGCTACATGCCAGTTTCAGGAGCATTTTTATAGTCAGACTTTGTGCATGCTTTTCCTTTTGAATACTAGTAAAGGTCACATTGGTCTTGGCTACTCATTTATTTCCTTTCTCTCATTGAATTTTTAACAATAACAGGCGTTCATCCAAAGCTCTGGGCTCCTCTACATTGCATTAAAATTCACAATGTCATTCGCTTTCAGTAAATATATTCAAATGGGCTGCCTTCAAAACCATAAATGACTCACCATCCAATCAATCATAATTGCAGGACCCTGAATTTCTCCTCTACATGTTGTCCTCTAATGCCCAGAAGGAACACATGATGTAACTCTTGCCAAAAGCTGGTTGGGGAAAAGAAATTACATGTGATCATTTTTATTCTCTAAGGAAAACTTGGTAGGTTAAATACAGGACCAGTTTTGGCTGGAAAGTGAGACAGCTACATGTAAATTTTATGCTACCACTCAGAGCTCTGAGAGTAACTGCACTTAAGAAAACGTATCTTTCTAATCAATTATTAAGTTTCAAAATGGAACATGTGCTTCTCTCTTACTAATTTCCCATAAACCTCATCCATGATATTAAACATACATATTCACATGCTAAAAGTCTGCTTGTTAAAACACTACATGGTCAAAGCTTCCAATCAGAGAGAAATGATCAAGGCATCCTCTTATAAGATATAAAGAGTTATGCCAAGGAAACAGAGTAAAAGAAATGGCTAACTAGGAGTTATCCAGAAGATTTTTAGTTGTAATCTCATTTTCCTCACAATGTTGTGCAGTTAAAAAAAAAAAAAAAGGAAAAAAAAGATTGGGAATCTGATCATCTGATTAGCCCTGATAGAGAACAGTGAAACTACTGCCTTCCCCCAGTGCTCTTGGTAAGGTCAGGTTTATCACTAAATCACAGATATGAGAGGTAGAAGAGATCTATTAAGAAATCCTGGCTCCTCTTTTTAAGTGCAGAATTGTTCCCTCCAACACACTTTCTGAGGCTCTGTCCGGTCAAGCATTTAATGTCTCAAAACAGTGAGGCTCCAGTCACTTCCCTTGAGAGACGATTTTATTGCCTAATAGATCTCAGTGTGAGGGACTGAGTTCCAAACTAAATTTTACTTTTCATGTTGCTGGAGAGTTACTCTGTCTCGGGAACGAGTGCCTTAAACCCCTTGCCCTTTATCCTGTGATAAATCCGCCCTGTGTTCATACACCTTTGAACCGAGTGTTCGGCTCCTGGTTTACTGACTTCGCTACTTGAATCCACACGCTCGTCTTCAAGGCTGATTTAAGTTACTATCAACTTTATTTAACCTGCTGGTGCTTGATGGGTATTTTCAATGGAATGGTTAAATTCCCAATAGTCAACACTGTTCTCCTACAGCAAAGATTACAAGAAATCAGCAACAAATATTGTTAGAGATGAAGAAATATGGGGAGATTGTATCTGTAGGTCCCAGCTGTAGATATTCCTGAGGATAAAATAAACAAGCGCAATACATATCAACTTTCCCCTCTGCCTTTTTCATACATTACTTGTCTTCTTGGGTCTAATCCAAAGACCTCTGAACTAAATAGAAAACTTTCACTGACTTCAATAAGCTTTGGGTCAACCCCTTAAGGGCAGCAATTGTGTCTTCCCAAAGTGCGTGGCCATGATTCAGCGAGACACTTAAACACAGAACTAACTGCCTTTCAGTACTGGGGTTACCTCAGGGCCTTCCCTGAGATTTTTCATACTAAATAAGAATGTGCTTAACCACCCTGCTGATTCTTCATATTTAATACAGAGTGGGCCCTATGGAATGCCGAACGTCATATTTTTAATACTATGGATTTTATCTATATCAGACGTGTTGATGCTAAATGTTACACGTCAATAATTCCAAACACAAAGCCAATTACTCTGCTGGTATGGTCTCGTGTATTTACACCGCTCAAAAACCTGTCCCTTGATTTTATAACGGCTTGCTAATGCAAGTTTCTTTCACTAACCTGTCTCAGAACATCATATGAAAGCAAAATCAAATAGAAATATAAACTTCAAAACCTATGATATATGTGGAGTAAATCCAGTCAAAACATTTTTGATAGAACAATTTTATGTTTAAAATGAAGGCTTATTGAAACTGGAATGTTTTGTAGGAACATGACTGTTTCAATGACATTTTCTATGGGAAAAATGTCTCGGCAAATTGCTTTGATTTTCTTATTTGTGCCACTAACGTAAAAATGATTTGTTTTGACAAAACAAAAAATGCATTTTTGAGTTTACAATATTGTTTTGTTTTGACTTATAGCAACGACTGATTTCATCATGTAGTTTAATAGTGTATTATATTCAGTATTTCTTTACAGTGTTTTTCAACATCATAACAATGAGACATTTCTACTTTTCCAAAATAGTACATCAATATTTCCCCATGAAGATTTTCAACGTTTCTGTTCTCTGAAAGTTTCTTTTTGAATATTTCAAATTTTTACTCCAGTTCAACCTGCAAACATGATTTCAGCATGTTCACAGCACTCACAAAAGTTTGAATTTCTGGACACTTGCAGTAGCAACTCAGCTATATGTATTTGCTGGTCGAAACAGCCACAGATAAAGCCAACTACAGTCACACTTGTGTACATTAGGTCCAGATTCCCAGTTAAGTCCAGTTGCAATCTGACCCAATGCCTTTCTTTGCCATGCAATATCCTCATGACCGACTCTGAATCTGCAATTTCAATAAGTTAAACTTTTATGAAAACTAGACGAATTTTAGACAAAATATGCTAACTCAGCAAGATTACATTTTATGCATAGATATGAATAATCAGACTAAGCTACAGGCAAAGGAGAATCCAGCTACCTGGAGCTCCTGGCTGGAGACTAGCTGCTCCTCATCCTGCACCACTTTCTTGCCCCAAAACCTGGTGGTTGAAGCACCAGAGTCATTAGAAATCCTGCTCCGGGATTCCACATTGTAGTGCATGGTAGTGAGCCACACATGGCCACGTTTTGTTTATGACAGATGGCTCTTCCCAAAAATATGATGTGCGAGATTGTGCTGACTTGGACAGTTCTGCATAAACTGTGGAGGATTGACAGGGTGTAATATACTTTTTCTGTTTACTTAAAGTCTAGAAGAGAATGGGCCAAACCCAGCGAAGAACAGCCTGTTTCAAAGATATTACGGCTGGAAAATGTTGTTTCTCACAGAGATCATCTCTCTATAATAAGCTTCATGGTGATCCTCTATGGTGGGGGAAAAACCGTGCAGATTGGGAAAAGAGTCAATCACATGATTTTCATTTGTGTGTTATCATGGAAATGTCTGTGCGAGGAAAAGGGAACTT
>VYZW01026090.1:131833-163612 GCA_013401315.1 Balaeniceps rex
GGAAAGGACAATAAAAGAGAGGGAAAGAATTGTACTCCCAGGGGAGAAATTTCCGTGGAGAGTCTGATGATGGGTTTATGCTGATTGATACAGACAGACTGAAGCTCCCTTCCATGAGCAGCCCCAGACCTGAAACGTGGTTTGGTTCAGAGACGTGCAGGCTTTCGGGGCAGAAGCTTGCTTGGGTCTGGGGGCCATCCAGTCACATTAGGCCACAGCTATGCTTGAGCCATCAAACTTATTTTAAATGCATCTGAAATTCCAGTTAAATGTGGAGACTGCATGAGGGCCTTAGTTGGGGTCTTGATTCTCCTGGCTCAGGTGACCGTAGGGCCCCTTTTCTGTGTGTGCTCCAGGGCAAAATATCCCTTTGAGTCTTTCTTTGTGTTCTGGCTGCAGAGGGGGACCATTCATCTGAAATCATGGTGAAGCCACAGATGTTTCTATCAGCTGAGGTTTTCCCTAAAATCTTTGGAGATAGATTTTGGGGAAAAATGAAATGATATTTCATTGAGGAGCAGCCATTTAAAGCTTACTCTTTTCCTGCATCTTGAGCATCAGCTTCACAGAAAAACAGATCCCAGGTAAATTTTAACCAAACCACACTCTTGAGTGCTGTCTTTTTGAATACAATCCATAAATATGACAGTCGAAATCGGAGACTTGACACTTGAGATGCAGTCTTCATTTGACTGCCTTAATTCGATGGCTGTTTGGCCTATGGGAGAGAACAGAGCTAACGGTCTTGTTAGGAACTTGATTAACAACCAGCTTTAATGCATGGCCAAGGTGCCATGTAGCTTGGCAATCATTCCATGCCTCTGTACTTACTACATGACCCTGGCAATAAAAACACTGCTAACTGCCGAGAGCAGCTAAAAAAGAAATAACCTTGGAATGGGGAAGCTGAGACAATGGCATGGGATCTTACCACCATTTTGCTAATGAATCTCCCCCAAACTAGCTGCCATCAGCTATTGAGCAGCTTTGAAACCTGCTGACTCAGAACCTGAATTGTGGCAAGGCTTAAAACCCATGGTGGGGCTGGAAAATCAGTCTGAATACCATTTCCTAAAGGTTTAGGTTGCTTTGATTTTCCTTTTTTTTCTTTTTTTCCTTCCCAGGACCCTTGACTGTCCGCAGTAAAAATAAATTACTCTGCTCCTAGAAGACTGGTTTGAAGCAAACCAAGAATAAATGTGTGTAGGGCGCAGAGGTTGGTGTGTGCTATGGGTCGCACATTACCATCCTATGGACAGTGTGTATCACGGAGCCAGGACTCACTCTTGATGAGGGTAACAAAGCTCGGGAAAAACACCTAAAATCATTTTCCTCCTCCATGCTACGCACCCTTTGTGTACAATCAGAACCAAGTTTCTTGTCCTGGCTTCAGCCCTCTGCCTCGTGTTGGGAACTATCACGATCCTGTTAACTCTCAATGCAGTTCAAATAAAACACGTACTGACCCAGGCTTTACTTTGCGCAAACACCTATAAACTCCTCCAACGATGCAAAAAATGCCCAGGAAACCTCTAATGACTCCGACAATTTGGTAGCCTGGGCTTTCTGCTCTTCTGAGACATGGCCTCTCCAGCGGCATAGATGTGGGCACTGGTTCAACACTGAGTCAGATGGAAGAGATCCAGCAACTGAATCACCAGTTCCAGCATCTGCCATCTACCTACTCACAAAGTTTATCCAGGCTTAGCTGGGGAGGTCTGCTGGGTACCTCCCCCAGCACGGCAGAGCTGTCAGAGAACTGTTAGAGCTCATCCCCTCACCCCCAGGAAAACAACTTTCAAGACTAAAATACTGCAATAATGGTTGAAACCCTCGATATGCTCCAGAAACAGTAGTTTCCTTTTCAGCTCTCATGCGCTGTTGGGAATTAAGCCCTTTAAGCTTTCAGTTGTTTGTTAAACACAGGATGGACTATTATATTCTTCTCTGGAGATGCTTTTACTTAGAGTTACAGATTGTGGAGAGATACTGTACTACAAACCAACTGTGAAAGCTTATTGTTCCTATCTCCCAGCCATAAATGAATTCCATAAATTGCAATTAATGATGCAACTGGGGAGTCTAGTTAAATGAGTGGCAGCCCTCCAAATATGCTGGCTTTTACTTTAAGAAAGGGCAGAGGTGTTCTATAGTCTGGCAGTGCTTGTATGCCTCCTTGTGCCAAGAAAGGCCCACTGAAGCTAGAGAGACATTCGCTACAACAAAGCTGTAATGGCTTAGCATAACAAACCATTGTATATTTTGTAAGAGCTCTGCTCAATATCCATTAAATCAGGCCCGAGAGACGGGGGTAGTGTTAGTCACCAGCAGCTAACACAGTCCTAAATCGTGCCTGTGCTGGGTGCAAATTCAAATTTGGAATTTTGCTACTAACTTACTTATCTTAACTGCTTATCTTTGCAGTTCAAAGTTCAAAGTTGGGTTGGTATCAGAAATAAGGACAATTCTCTGTTCCACAGTTCAGAATGAGTTTATTATCGTGAAGGGAGTCTAAGGACAGGCTGCCTTTCCCTCCTCATTTAGCATTGCCTGATGCAGCTCATGTTGTCCTGATTATGTGACAGTGAAAGCCCCACATGACTTCCCAAACCCTTATTAAATCGGCAGTGTCTTAGTCCTGTAGCTCTCCTGGTCCAGAAAAAAAATTATTTTCAAAACATCAAAGAGATGTCATCAGTTCAACCAAGCCTGTCTGAGTTTGCTGAGAGTCTGAAACTATAGCTCTGCGCTGCACTCTCAGGCATTCATTTCAATAAATGCCATCAGATTTGCACTGAAAAGTCAAAAGTTGCTGAAAAGAGGACAGACATCGCACTAAAATATCTAAAACCTATGCAGAGTTTGCTTGGTTTTAATGGTGTAGTAAAGAGATGGCAGTTTCAGAATCCAAACGGAAAAATTTGGCTATAAAAGTTTATGAAATCTCATGTAAAGAATTCTGATTTCACATGAAAAGCTGCATCTATTTTCCCAGCTAAGCTATTTCTGAAGGATACAAGAAGAGACAGATGGTGTAAGGAAAGAAGAGCTTGTTTAAAAAAATAAGTGTAATCCACTAATGCACGTGTGTGTGTGTGTGTTATTAGTGCTGAAGAAAACTTTTACCCACCAAAGTCTAATTTCATTTACAAAAAAATGAAGACATCCAAGCAGATCCTTATGTATCGAACCCAGATCACTTTTTTTCCACTCCAAAAATGATAATTAACACAATTTTTCTGGAAATGTAAAGCTCTGGATGACACCCCCCCCCCCAAAAATTTTCCCCCATTTCNTCCAAAGTCTAAACCACCTTATTGCTGTGCCCAGCATGAACAAAGGCAGGGAGCTACTTGTTACACATGGGGTCTACGCATCCAAGCTGTGCAACCAAACTCTTTCCTCTACCAGAATGCTTTTTCAGCTCAGGTTGGATTTTCGGGGTTTGTTTTTTTTTTTCTGAGCTGTTTTGACTGGTGCTCAACTAGGCAGAAATGTCAGCCTGGATTTGGAAAATACCTCACCTGCTCAAGTTTATAATCCTTTGTATATCTTGTACCAGTTTTGTAACCGAGTTGGCTCCTGGGGGGGTGCGGGCCATATTGCTCCGGTGGGGCTGCAGGCGCTCACTGCAGGTGAGGACCTGACTCCTTCCAACAGCTGCTGCCATTATGTACTCAAATAACACGGCAGCATTTACGTTGCTTTGTTTGCACATTTTTGGTATTAAACTATAAAAATCCCCACCCAGCTGTGTTTGCCTTTCTTTTTTTTCACATTTCCTTTCCTCCAGTTTTCTCCTCGAAGTATTTTCCACCTCTTCTTTTTTTCCAGTGCATGTATCCTTCTGTTTCATTTATGTGTACAGGGCAGTTCTGCTTTCTCTTGACCTTTTTTTTCCCTTCTTTTGTCTCCTGCTGCTCTTTCTGCCCTTTCTTCCTCTCCCTCCCCGTTTCTACTCACCACTCTGTGAGCATCACCCAGCCTATCACCACCACCAATGCATAGGATGCTCCCTGGAAATAGGACTAGAGGAGCAGCGATGGGTCTTGGGGAAATGTGGCTTGCTGGCAAATATCCAACTGCCAGGTGAACCGTGAACTTGCTGTAAAAAAATACTTCCCACCTACAGGCTTCTGCTCCTCCTTGCAGGAGGATGCTCACAGCTGGTTGGCTTGTAACATGGGTGTACGGTGTTTGCTGTGTGGGGCAAAGCTCCCCAGAAAGCCCATGAGTGGTCCCATGGACAGGTACCTATGGCCAGCCCAAGGTTTGCTTCGTTAGTGTTAGGGTGCCACGGGGACAATTAGGTGCTGACCATGCCTGGAGGTGCAGTGCAGAGGTCCATGGAGAGGTTTTTGATTTGGGGGGGAGAAAAAAAAGCATCAGGGAAGTTGAGCGAAGGGGCGGGGAGGATGGTGAGCTGAGCCTCCAGCACAGCGTTTCTGTTGCTTCCTTTTGCAATATTCCTGGCCGCAGTTAAATGAGAAGAGCAGGAAAAGTGCACTTCAGATGCGGGCCACGCAAGGGTTGAGCCTGGGAGCTGGGCTTTCTTTTACTTATTGGGTTGTGCGTGTGTGTGCAGGGCTTGAATCATTGCCTCAGGCTGGGTGGAGCCAGCTCACGGAGAATATCCAGGTCAGGGTGAGACTGTAGTTTATGTCTTCCTTTCGCAGTTCACTTTCATCGATTGTTCCTGAATTGAAGTGTTTTCCAAGTGAAAACCGGCTTACGGGCCCCCAGCTGCCTGCACAACTTGGCAGCTGGGCTGGGGGAAGAAGCAGTTGCTTTTGATGTTTCCCTTGCAGTGTTTCTCAAGTGGCTAAACTTCAACAAATTGTCTCCTCCTGGGACCACTGGCCACTGTTCCCAGTAGATATATGGAAGTGGGCAAGGTCTTTTTGGGCTACATAGTGCCAACACTTCCCGTGGCACAGGATTTATGGAATAGCACAGAGCATTCAGAGGAAACAAAGATGGGGTTTTTGCAGAAAGCACAAAGATGGGATTGGGGTGCATGTTGCCTGATATAAAAGATACAGGAATGGTTAATTGTGCTTTCTGATTCCGCTTTCAGGAACCTGGATAGGCTGAAAAGTCTAATGAAGGTGTTACTTTTGCGACCCATAGGTTTCCATTTGTGTGTTTTGGTTATCTTTTCTAGGTCACAAATGACTTGCATAGACTAGGAAAACATCAACTAGAGGTAGGAGACCTTTGTGAAAGATCAGCAAAGGTCTTCTCTAGGTGACGGTAGCAAAACGGCTGCTTCCTCAAATCCAAGGGCTATGCTTTGAACCATACAGGTACTGCTAATAAATAAACAGGGAGCCCTCACAGGTTCAAAAGGTAAGTCTGCACTGTGGGCAAAAGTGGGATGGTACCTTGCGAAAAGTGGGATGGTACCTTGTGTGGGGTCCTGGTTTTGGCTGGGATAGAGTTACTTTTCTTCCTAGTAGCTGGCATAGTGCTGTGTTTTGGATTTAGGATGAGAAGAATGCTGATAACACACTGATGTTTTAGTTGTTGCTAAGTAGTGCTTACACCAGTCAAGGACTTTCTTTTTCAGCTTCCCATGCTCTGCCAGGTGCACAAGAAGTTGGGAGGGGGCACAGCCCAAGATAGTTGATCCAAACTGCCCAAAGGGCTATTCCATACCATATGACGTCATGCTCAGTATAGAAACTGGGGGGAATTGGCCCGGGGGTAGCGATCGCTGCTCGGGGACTGGCTGGGCATCGGTCAGCGGGTGATGAGTGGTTGCATCACTTGTTTTCTTTTCCCTGGGTTTTGTTTGTCTCTCTTGTTCTCCTTTTCATTGCTATTATTATTATTATTATTATTATTATTATTATTATTATTATTATAATATTTCAATTATTAAACTGTTCTTATCTCAACCCACAAGTTTTCTTACTTTTGCCCTTCCGATTCTCTCCCCCATCCCACCGGGGGGGAGGGTGAGCGAGCAGCTGTGTGGTGCTTGGTTGCCGACTGGGGCTAAACCACGACGTGGGAATACTGGGATTGGCATGATGTTGAAAACGTTGCTGCCGCCACAGTTTGGTTGACTCCGCACGAATCAACTGCTTACGGGTTCACCCAGCATTTTGGGCAAAGGCTGCTCTGCTACCGCTACTCAAATGAGCTAATTTGAATGGGAGGGGGATGCATTTCCATGAGCTGCAATTACAGCTCATTTGCAGTGCAGTCATGCAGAGAATTGCCTGCATTGTTCAAGGCTGCATCTTCTGAGATGTGCTAGTTACAGTGATGTGAAGCAGACATAAACTCACTGGGGTGTACCAACTTGGGGCATCACCAAAATAGCACACCACTGAGTCTGAACTGACAGGTTTGAAATATTCCTCTTGCCCAATGTCGAGTCCCTCTCCTGAGCAGTGAGAACAAGGATTCTTTAAGGACAAAATTTCAACATAGAGACAGGAAAATGTTTTAGGAGAGAACTAGGGTATTCACACTGTAGAAAGAGGACAGCACATGACTGAGAGCACCTTGAAAAATTAACTGTCTCAAAAGGTGGATCATATTTTAAGATACCTTAATCTTCCAAAATTTCAATATAAGAAATTTGAAGCAGAGTAAAATTGGCACGAAAGAAGCAATACTGATACTATTTTAGAGCCTGACTTTACACACGCAATAGCCTCTGGCATGACACAAAGGGCACAAAAATGTAAAAATAAAATAAAGACTAGATGAGAAATTTATGACTCAGATGATTAATGAGGGGTGACAAAACCTTCTTCCTTTTTAAAGACATATCAAATTGACAGCAACCAAATCTTATTATCTGAGATAACTAGGACAGGGGGTAGTGCTGGGAGAAAGCTTTCTTGACAGTGGTGTCCCTGCTGGGTGGCTGAGGAGGGATTTTCAATAGCCAGCACTATCATCCTGACACTTTTTCCATGCAATAAATATACCACAGAGTCATAACCCTGATTTGTTGAGCTCGATGCAAGAATCACTGGGTAAAATGTACGGTCTGCGTTGTGCAGCAGGTCAGACTTAGGTGATCCTATTGGTCTCTTCTGACCTTAAAAGCCATGAATCATAGAACAGCAATGAACACTTCTGCATAAAAAAACAGTCCAGAATCAGGGGGAAGACAGCTATGGAGGAGAATGAGATCTGGGAGGCTGTGTGGGAACTCGGGTTGTGTCCCTTCAAAGCCCTTTTGCACAAGGAAGTGCAAAAGGAAGAAATGTTTTACGCTGAGGGTGGTGAAGCACTGGCACAGGTTGCCCAGAGAGGTGGTGGAGGCCCCATCCCTGGAAACATTGCAGGTCAGGTTGGACGGGGCTGTGAGCAACCTGATCTGGTTCAAGATGTCCCTGCTCACTGCAGGGGGTTGGACTGGATGGCCTCTAAAGGTCCCTTCCAACCCAAACCATTCTGTGATTCTGTGATTCTATAAGGAAGGTAACGTGCAGCAAGCCCAGGAGCAGGAGGACTTACAGCCCAGTGGCTCTTGTGTGCTGCCTTGGTGCAGGTGGTTGGTACACACCAAACGGGCTGTAGCTACCTCTGCTGTCACAGAGTGGAAAGGCCACAGCCTGGGACAAGCTGGAGGTGCTTCAGGTATAATTTTTAAGTACCTAAATCCAAAATCGTCATGCTGATTGAGCTGTTATTTAGCCCCACAGGCAATTACATTTCAAGGGCACCTCAGGTTTTTCTGCTTAATTTTTCCAGATGCCTGAAGTTTTTTCTCACTCCCAATAAATTTCCAGAAATCAGCAATGACTTTGGTTTTCTCCCCTGAGAAGCATGAGCCAATGGGTTTTCTCAGATTACCTCCAAGGCCGGGGTTTTTGACTTTCGCCATTTTTTAAAACACCAGAAGGGAGACCCTTCATTCATACAACAGCACTCACGCACAAAGGGGATATCCACACCCAGCCCTTTCCCTCCACGAGGGTGTCAAATCCCTGCTTCTGGCCTCTCAGGAGACTGCTGTAACCACTAGTCTGTAAAGTGGTGTAGGAAAGAATTCAAGATTCATGGTCAGAAGGAGCGAGGTTGGTTCAGCTCACTTCCAGCAGTGTATGAGAGGAGCTGGATCTGCTGTCAAGAGTAGAAGAAATGGGAATTTTACAAGAAAACCACTGACAATGGCCAAGCAGAAGTGGAATATTTAGGCGGATATTGTGTTACTGTTCATACAAACAGTATAGCCGCTCTTGGAAGGCAATAGGTTAGTGTTGGATCTCATCTTTAGTCAAACCACAGTAAGCGGTCTTTTGTCTTCTGAAACAGATTTTCTTTTTTAAAACCATAGAAAAATACAGAAAGACACCAAATCAAAGACCTTATATCAATAAGGATCATTAAAATGCAATATTTGCTATTTAAGTTTGGCTGTCACAGTAAGCTGGTATCTGTCTAGTCTGCTCCAAATATAGTATTTTTTTTCCTGTTGAAGTCCAAAGATGGCCTTCCTTTTCAAATAACCATCTATTTGTACAATAAACCAAATCACAATGTCAGCACTGAGCGTCTCTCAAAATTCTTATTTTATGAATGGTTGCTGTTTTGATAAATCTTTCCCCAGCCCTGATCAGATCCCAGAAATTCTCCCCACAAGTCAATGGGAATTTTTCCTTTAATATTCGCAGGTCTTGAATCAAATGCCTCAGAAAAAAAGGAGTTGCTGGATGAACTGAAGAATTAAAAAAGTACAGTTTCTTCTGGATTTGTGTCCTGTTTTCCTTCCACCCCTTTGGGGTGACCTCAGCTTTCTGAGCTGTTTCTGTCCCCCAGGTGCTGCCGAGGGGATGGAATCCCCGGGTACATCCCCAATTCCTGTCCTCGTGGGCACTCTCTGCTCCTTCCTCTGAGTCTCAATTATCAAGAAGCAGCGCTTGTGGCTCCATGCTTATTAATGACCAGTAGTCTCATGCATAAAGGCCAGCTGGCAGCTCAAACTGAACAGAAAAGCTACTGATTTTCATGAAAAACACTGGAATTTAATATCTTTGAGACCTCTACCCTTCTGTCAAAGTTGATCAGTGGGTTTACAGGTTATTGAAAGAGACTGACAGATGGCTGGAGAGGCACAAAGCATGATCACACAAGCCCTGTCTTCTCAGGCTAAAGACCATGATTAACTTTTGAAAAACAAAATTCAATGCACCTGGATTAATCTTATCTCTGGTAGTGATTTATAAGCAACTTCCAGAGTAACATGCCGCGTGAGTTATGTACTGGTGATGCACATCTAGAAACTTTTCCAGCATTACGAACTTCTAAACTTCTGTTTTTCATAGCATCCTCCTCCACACAGCAGCAAATTCAAGTCAGCTAAAGAGATAAGCAGCTTATCTATTTTTAAGTTGCTTTTCTTTCCGCTTTCCTGCAGCTACTTCATCAGTTAGAAAGCTCATGGAAAAAGGGCATTCCTAGGAGAGATTCACTAAGTGAGAGAAGGAAAGAGCAAAATGCAAACACAGCTGATCCTCAGCGAATTGAAACTTCCCCCAAATACTGGCACAAATAGATACACGTACTTCTAGCTTCGCTTCTTGGGATTCTTCTTTCTTATGCATCATATGCTAATTATCTTACCAGTCAGCCTGCAACATTCGATTTGGCATTTTTCCTGCTTCTTGCTTGTAAATTTACATCAGAGAAGGGACAGGGCAAAATTAGTAATGAAAATGTATCCACAGGTGTCTTTCCAAAGGAAGAGAGCAGAACTAGAGTATGAAACACGTCCCACTTTCAGGTTTCCTTTTAACGCCTTTACATTTAACTCTGAACCCCACTAATCTGCATGGGCAAGAGGATAAAAGCAGTAACAAACATCTCAGCTGGTTCTGAATTTCTGCCGCAGACAGAATTATGTATCTGCTGTTCCTCTCTGTGTGCGTTTCTCGCAGGAAGCAGGCAGCACGATGTTCGCTCTCTGCTCTTGGTTCTTTTTAGTGGCAATCCAAGTTGTGCTCGGCAAAAAGAGGGTTCCCCAATGAGCTGAGACATGGTAGGTGGGATTTCTTTGAGCAAGAGTGTCTAGAGCTGAGCTACTGCAGAGAAAGAGGGACTTCATCAGAAGTAAAGGCCTGAAATGAGATTAATTTTGGCCTAACAAGAGCTATTTAGCTCAGCCGATGTTTGCTCTGATGAAGTCCCCATCGTGACCACTGGGTGCTGGAGCAATGAAGAGGAACCATGGAGATATCAACAATGTCACAAGCGGTTGAGAGGGAATGAAGGAGGAAGGATGAACTTTTTTTCCCTCTTGATGTGTATGTATGTGCCTGTCTTATCCTGCAGCTAGAGTAAATTAGTCTTAGTTGCTCAATAAATGGGAGGCATCACACAGCAGTAAATCCGGAAGATGGATGTGAACGGAGGAGGATGCGCGAGAAGATCAGCTCAAAGCGGATGTGTTGCTTGAGGAAAAAGCGCATTTTTTTTTTTTTCACAGTCAGTTAGGAGGTGACTTTTCACCAAGCAGTGACAACATGCAGGACAACAGCTAGGCGGATTTTGCATGCCTAACTTCAGTAAATATAGCAACAAGGGTGGGTAGCTGTTAGATGCTCACTGCTCTTCAGGTGATGAAACGTGGGCTCACTAGACTATAAGCAGTGCCCTGCTTCTGAAAGCTCAGTGTATGCGTGTTGGTGGCTGGAAGGAGTCAATTATGGCTTGGCCTGTCGCAGAGTTGTCCCTTAGCCCATGATATGCAGACAAGCGTTCGTTGCCCAGTGCTCTATTAGGCACGCTTTCCCCACTTCTCTCTTTGGATTGTTATTCTTTACTGTCTTACCAAAAGATTTACTTCAGTTTTTATCTGCTATAATTTGCTACTTATGACTAACCAAAAATTTTCATCAAAAAAATGTGTTTTCTTAAAGAGGCAAATTGACTGACCTGCTCCCCCGAACAAAGAATCAAGCAAATGAAAAGAAAAACACCTTTGATTGAGAAACTGAAAATGTCAACTGCAAATTCAACTGCTATTATTTTTTTGCCATTCTTAGCTGAGTATTTCCACTTTTGGGCATTTTTTTTCTCATTTTCAGCTGTAGAACAATGAGGAACCCTTGGCTTTTAGTTTTTTCTACTAAAAAAATTTTGACCAACTCTTGCAACCAACCTATGGCTTCAAAACCGCCCAATTTAATGTAATTTACACAAGTCCTATATCACCCAGATGCTCCTGACAATTCAATGAACTTTGTCCTGCATTTCACCAGAATACTTATGAACCATATTGGGTACAGCAGAGCTGTTAATGAAACCGGAACAGTGTAATTACAACACGCTCATCCTTGAAGATGCAGGCAGATGTGGGGAAGTGTACTCCATTTGTCTCATTGAAATACCATCGCAAATTACCTCTGCGCTAACTACATTTAAATAGGAAATAAAGGGAAAAAAAAATCTTCCTCGATAATGACAAGACAAGAATATCCATAAAAAGGAAATAGAGATGACATACTTCTTTGCCTGTGACATACATTTTTCACATGGCTTAGGGGCTTTGCTTCCTGAGAGTTTACATCGTCAACTGTCAGGGCCCTTCCATGCATGATTTATGTATGCATAATAAAGACATTGTGGTTGAGGAACTGATCTGTGATTTCCAAAAGCTTTGAAACTAACAGTAATAAAATATACAGCATATGAATAATATAGGGTTTAGTTAAAAAACATCATGTTTTGAAAAATGGGAGGCATATTTATTTTCCATTGCTTCATCTGCTCTTTTTTTGTTTGTTTTTTTTTTTTTTTTTTTTAAGGCAAATTGAATGACAGCTGTTAAGGGAGACAGGCCAAAGATTTCCAATCCAGGGGCCAAGCTGTGCACAGAACACTGCATGTGCCCCCTCGTTCCCATTGCAGATCCCAGGTGCTCTGTGAGAGAGCAATGGGTAGTACAAACCCAGTGCAAGTCATCTCAGTCCAGATTTAGAAGAGGACAGGCTGTGAAGCTCTTGGAGCATGCATTTAAATAAGCTCCTCCTAAAATTTCACGAGGCTTCCTATAGCACTTTTGCCACAAGGGTCACGTGCTAGTAACACTGACTACTGGTAGTATTTTGCAAATACTCACACCATGCAATGATGAGGAGTGCCATGATGGCTCTCCGTCCAGTGAGTCTCATTGAAAGACATCTCCTCCACCTCATTAGCCTGCATGCATTCCTGCCTTGCACAGACAACAGGGCTAGGTTATAGAGCTGGTTTTCTTGGTGCTGCTGTCAGCTGTTCGTAGCACAGGAAAAATGCACTGGAAGAGGCCACATCCCTTCTGAAAATCCCACTAATTCAGAGACTAGATGAAAGAATCCTTTTTATTTTATATGACAAAATCAGGATACAGAAACTCAGTGATTTGGAGAGAATCATGTAGGAAATCTGTGCTAACCAGTCCCTAATTCCTGTGTTCTTGTCCATCCCCATGAAATTATCCATTTTATACTGATAGAGCTTTCTCAGGTGCCTGGGGAAATTTTACTGGTGCTGTGTTGCAGTCACATTTCAAAATTTGCCCCTGTTTGGGTTAATGAAATGAAATGGAGGATTAGATCATGCTTAATGGCAACAAGAATACAGCAAAGGTGCAAAACCCTTCAGGAGTTCTCTCCAAATGTACATTAAAGTTCTCATTTGGCTCCGTAAGTAGGGAAAGCGGACAGAGGTCCTTCATAGCCCCAGAACCTATTTTAATTATCCCCTCCCTGGATAATTATTAACAGGGGAGGAGAGAACTGCCTGCAAGTGTAAATGCTAATGGGCTCCCCTGAGAGCATGAGTCCAGAACATCAAGGAACATACGATGGGCTAACAGCCTCTCCAACACGTTGCTGCTGGCTTGGAGGGGGGATGCTGCAGCTGAGATGCTGATGACATTCCTCAAAGACTTGAAGACTAAACTGCATGTCTTTATAAAAGCAAAGCTGTTCCTGCACTGAAATATTCAAAGGGAAAGGAAATTGTGTAGCTAAAACTTGGGCTTTTGACATAGTCAAATGCTGTCAGAGCGAATAAGGAAGGGAAAGTAGAAAGGGGATCTGAAGGAGGTGGGAGCTGTGTCTTCACCGCTGGTTAGGGTGATGCTTTTTAATAACTCTGAGTTATTTCTAAAGTGGAAGGAGGCCTTACAAGAAACCAGAGAAGGGAAACCAGTTCGTACTTGCACCACGTCAAGGGGATGACAAAGCCCAGACACTTGTGGACTCAAGATACATCTGTACCTTGAAAAAGTCAGGTCCTGAGGTGTTAGCTCAGGTCTAGCACATCAGGTCTTTGTTAGACCATTAACTAAGGATATTATTCAAAATCACCAACCTCCCTGTTAGGTGTTCCAGGTGCCAGATGAAAAGCACATTTGAAGGGGCTGTGATGAGCAGGCACTGATTGTGTTAAAAATAATGCTTTTCTCCAGAGCCTTGAAACCAGTTCTGCTGCACTTGGAGGGAATTTAGCACATAAGTGCCAGTGCAGAAGATGGAGCCAGAGGAAGTGATTCTTCCACTTTCTCAGGTATTTTCCCCTGAGGTCCTCCCTCCAGCAGAAAACAGTCTGTGGAAAAGCCTTTGCATGGAGGTGGCATCGGAATACAAGAACACTGTTTCTTTGGTAGCCAGTTTACTCTGAAAGTAACTTAAAAAGGGATTTCACATTTGTTGTTCCTCACAGATTTTATGCATTGAGTTCACATGACACTTTTTTCAACCTCTCCCAACTCATCACCAAATCTGAGAGCTGGCTGCAGCTCATCCCAGCTCAAACCCAACCCTTGAGCTGCCTAGTGAGCATTGAGGTCGGTCCCACCCTTGCCATTCAGCCCCTTTCCCACCATAGGACCTCCTGGAGGGTCCCATGAAGCCAGGGACAAAGCTCAAGGCAGTATCTTGGAGCAGATTGCTCCCTGGCCACGGCACATGAATGTTGGGTCATTCAAAGGCACATGAGAACAGAGCGGTCAATGTGGTGACAGATGGGCACATGAAAGCTTAGGAGAATTACCCCAGATTGGTTTTCAGGCACGTTTATCACCATTTGGGTCCCATCTTCTCTGCATTTTATACAGGGAGGATGATTTGGGTTCTTCCCCATAACCAAGCCCTCAGGGGTGTCTATAAAACACCATTATTTCTACATTAAGACCAGAGAGAAGGTTTCTACGGGCTGTTTAGAGGAGGAATAATAAGGCTGAAGGCTTTATGAACAAGACAAAACCTGGCACACTGTTTTCCAGGACCTGTCTACATATGGGTCCTTTGGAGGTTGGTACAGAGAGTAACCAAACCAGCTCCAGTTTGTTGCATCTCTGCTAATTAATTGACCTGGGGTCAATTAGTCTGCTCATATCACCATATCGTCTTGACTACCATGCTTTTAGGACCCAAAGCTGGTGTCTTGGCATGGTGGAGACAGGACCCTGGCTGTCCTGGCTATGAAAGGTGGACGGGGTAAAAGACTGCTGGAAGCCAGCAGGTAAAGAGCCAGGGTGAGGAGAGGGAGGGGTGCTGGTGCTGAGGACCCATGGTCAGAATTGGACCATGCTGTCATGGCCCCCCTCCCCAAATCACACAAGACTAATTTAGGCAATGCTGCCTCTCCTGTGCTGCTGTTCTCCATAACAAAGACATAATGCTACAGCTTTCTCCCCCTCTGTCTTCTGCAGCTGTCACCACCTCGTGCCAATAGTCCAACATTAGGAGTGTTTTGATCTAAAAAGCCCTGCTCGGATGATCATGCTTATCTCAGCTGAAAGGTTTTCAAAGCCCAGCTTAGCCAAAATATGTGATACACACCATGAGTCCAGTCATCCCCCTTATAGCCATCTATGAAGAGTTGTTTTTTAAAACCAGGCTTTCCCATTATCATTTTCTTCCATTCTTGTTTCAGCTCACTAAACATTAACCACCATGACCTACTGCATAAACCCAAACCATATTAAACAGATTAAGTTTATAGCCAAATCCTAACACCCTATTTGGGGAATGGCTACAATGCCTGGCTGCTTCTACAGTGCTGTGGGTTGGGGTTTTTTTTGGACAAAGTTAAACCTTTTTACTTGACTAAAACCTTTTGGCTGTGTTTAACGCCACTATGCTAAAGCAAAACACGTAGACAGAACCAATCCATTTATTTAAGAACAGTCCTAAAAAATAAAATAAACATAAACCCCAAACCTATCTGCAATGTATATCCAAAACTTGTAAAAGGAACTGACAAGTTTTTATGAACTAGCTCATATGTATGTGTCTATATACATTTTATTCTCATGGATTGTATTTATGTCAGAACATAGGAAATGGCCTCTACCTTTCAATTTACGTTGTGGCTCAACATAATCACATGCTTTCCCATGGATAAGAACCCACCACTCCTAACAGAGCTGCCAGCAAGCTGATATAGAAAAGAACATTGGTGAATATCACAGTTTTAGTTTTCAAAGGAAAAGGCAAGGGGAAGAAAAGCCACATAGGACATAGGATGATATCAGCTGACAAAAGGATTAATGACAGGTCCAAAAATTCAGATAAATCATCATCAACCAGAGGCTTTCTGAGCAGTGCCTCCACAGAATCAGTCCTATGCTTGGGGCTATTGGATGTTTTCATCAGTAATCTAGAATTAGATATAAAGCTACTGTTGATAGAATTTGGCGCTGATGAAGATTGGTAAAAGTATAAATAAATGCAGGGACAGCGTGAGCTAGATCACTGGTGAAGCTTGGCTTATTCAAGCAAAACATGTTTTAATACAGCCAAATGCAATGCAGTCCATGCAGGAACACAGAGTGCATACTTTGTTCCTGTCACATAGTTATGAAATTTCATACGTTGGTAGAGGGACAATCTTCCTGCCGGCAAGGAATGTGAGGGATGTTTGTACGGGAGAGGTCACGATGGGTGAGTAACTCAACCTGAGCTTCACGTCGTGCTGAGACACTCAGCGTTCCTCGTTGTTCCAGGACACGTAGCGATGCCTGAATGGAGAGAGATGACTGCTGCGAATGGCGGGAGGGAGGTCCCAGCAGAGGTGGCTGACCTTGGTCCGAGGGGTAGTTTTCAGCCTCCCATCATCAGGAGGAATGCTGTGTCGTGTAAAGCCTGTTGTCCTCCAGACAAGAGGCATGGGAAATGAGAACTACGGAGCTCAAACCAAAGAAGCTATGCCTTCATAGCAATACATTTGGAAGTATTTTAATTAAAATCTTGATTAAATGATATAGCCAGTGAACAAGGAACATGATATAAATACGATATGATGAATCCCTAAATGGGCAAGTATGAATGATATTACTTAGAAGATACAGATGACACAGTTTACAAAGGATTAAAGTCTACGCTATAGGTAATAGTAAGGAGCCCAGCCTGCTTGGAACTGAGTTTTACCTAAGCTCCTGTGATCCAGAGACCAAATATTCAGCAAAGATCTTGGAGCAGACATGAACCTGTCTGACCATGAGTTCAGGGCAGGAGGTCTCCAGTAAGAGCCGAACATTAATTTAGATCTAGATAAGGCAAGCGAATCTACCTAACTTGTAATTAGTGGCCATGCTTATTACACTCTCCCTGCTTATGCAGGACCCTTATTCATTTCTTGTTTCTGACACATCCCGCTTCTGACTTCTTTCCACCTATTTTTCCTTTACCGGCATTAGTCAGCCAAAATTACCTGATGGCACAACCCACACTACTACAGAATAATTACTCCTATGGCTGTTAGCCTGCAGAGCCAAGATGCGTCTAAATCTATAGGTATTTATCTATATATCTGCTATATCTATATATATACTCCATATACTGTACTTCAAGGCCTTTAATGTTAAAAGTCACAGTACTTTATTATATGCATATTCCCACTTCAATAGAATCTGATTGCAGCCCCGCACCTGCGTACAAAATCAGGGTGAGTGAAATGGCAATGCCGCCTGCATCCCAGTTTGCTTTCTTTCAAGAATGTAAAAAAAAAAAGAAATCTCAGAAAGGAGCCAGACAAGGGCAGGAGAAAATACCTGAGAATGAGAGACTTTTCAAACTCATCCTGCTTACTTGGACAAGGAGAAGATGGAGAGGTAATTTGACTACTGGAGAAATATTTCTGTGGAGAGAAGAACCTGTCTGGAAAAGGGCTCTTTAATCAGACAGAGGAAGGCATGAGAGGGACCAGCGTGATTTAGAGTGAGATTAACTTTTTGCTGAGAAGGATTACAAGCCAGAACAAGCTGCGAAAGAAAGCGGTGGGTTCTCTCTTTCTCCCTTCCTGCAAATCAAGGCTGGGGGTCTCTCTGGAAGAGAATTTTCACTGAACATCAATTACTGGGATCAATCTTGGCGGCAGCTGGGTGAAACTTAATAACCTGTGACATAGGTGATCTAAGCAAGATGTTCCTTTGGCTTTAATATCCCTGCATCCTGGGGATGGTGAAGAGCAGAGCTCTATATAGCAATGGAAACATAAGCAGAGCGTAAATAGTGGAGGGGCAGAGCAATTAGGTCCAAGCAGCTAGAACGAGGAGTGCCATATCATTCATTTTTTACACCTAAATGTCAGCTGGTTGTTAAGTGGATGTTTTGGGACCATGAGGGTGGCATAAAGCTTTTGTACACAGAATAGAGGCACATAAGCCTTACTGCATTACCTGGCTCCTTTTATGATCTCTCCTTCCCGTACCTTTAGCTCTGGGGAAGGAATGTGCTCTGCCCAAAGAGGAATTACCATAAGCAAGGACAAGGTGCTGTGCAGGTACCTTGCAGCACTGGTAATTCCTTTTTAGCTCAGTTTGTGTCTTTCTGTGGTTTTTGTCACGAGGATATGGTATTTCATGAGTGGAAGAAGCTATTTTACCATGCCTTCTCTCAGCTCATGGTTTATTGCAAATATTGATGTTTTACGACATGGATGTTTTATTGTTGAATTTTCTGCTGGGCTGTTACTCGATTTCAGTAATGAATTCCAGCCTGCTTATTTATTTATTTACTTATTTTAAGGAGAGCTAACAAGTTTCACAAGAATTATGTGTCATAGGGAGGTATCTTAGCTAATTCAAAGACGTAAATTGCAAGAGCAGGAAACCTCAGCATGTGAATTGAATTTTGTAAGAGACACACAAAGTGCAATATGTTCTCATCGTGGTAGAGGTCTTTCCTGAGATAAAGAACTGCTGCACCAGGCAATGTGCACGGGCAATGCCATGCAAGACTGTTCCCATCCCATGGAGACTGCAGCAGGTCAACTGGCTGGGCTGACAGCTGGAACTGCAAGATACGGGACATGGTTTAGTAGTGGACAGGTACGGTTGGACTTGATGATCTTAAAGGTCTTTTCCAACCAAATGATTCTGTGATTCTATGATAATAAATGGCTTTCACTGGTAAACAAAAAAGTGGTTTATAAGGAAGGTAAACAATCCTGTTTTAGGAAACTGAGGCACATAGCAAGGTGTGTTGCTATTCCTGAGGTCTCTTAGTAGACTAGTGGCAGTCACAAGCAAACTGGGCAGATTGCCTTGAGGAAAAATGAAGTCCCACACAATGCCTAGCAGAAAAGGTCTCTTTTGTCCCAAAGGAGGGAAATCCCTCCTTGTCTGCAGCTGGCTGGGTGGACCACACACCTCTGAAATGTATGGTGCAATCACTAAGCACAAGATGCTTCCCACTCACACGTCCCTCCTCTTTAAAATATATCCAGAAGGCCTTTCTGATCCCAGCTCTTGATCTGGAAACTAAATTTTGAGGTGTGATCTATCAAAGTTGTCAGTAAGCAGGAGAGGGAGATCCCTTGCCAGCCTACTAGCTAAATTTTTAGAGAAACATATCTTTCATTGGCTTGAATATTGATGAACCTTGTTTTTTCTGAGTTAGATTTCTGATCTGAAAGTGAGTTCTTTATTTCTCATGCTTATTTCTCACTGGGACCATTTTCCTACCTCCTTGGCTATGCGAGGGTTAATGTGTAAATGAATGTTGGATGTACTGCACAAGTAAATTCTTATCCTAAATGCTAAATTATCTTCCTCACTTGGAACTTCTCTGAACTTCGTAACTAAAAAGGGAGGAAAACAAAACAGAGGAGGCCACAGAAATCCCAAACTCTAGGGTTTTTAATTCTTTGTTGCAAAGTACCAAACGTATTCCTGAACTAGAGCAATTTTTAGTCAGAGAAAAACATTGTTGATATTTTTCTGAGAATAATTGACCTTTATCCTTGCAAGATGAAGGTCAAACAATGTGCAGAGCATAGAATCATAGAATCACAGAATCATTTGGTTGGGAAAGACCTTTAAGATCATCGAGTCCAACTGTACCTGTCCACTACTAAACCATGTCCCTAAGCACCTCGTCTGCCCGGCTTTTAAATACCTCCAGGGATGGGGACTCCACCACTTCCCTGGGCAGCCTGTTCCAATACTTGACAACCCTTTCCATGAAGGAGTTTTTCCTGATATCCAATCTAAACCTCCCCTGGCACAACTTGAGGCCGTTTCCTCTTGTCCTATCACTTGTTACCTGGGAAAAAGAGACCAACCCCCACCTCGCTACAACCTCCTTTCAGGCAGTTGTAGAGGGTGATAAGGTCTCCCCTCAGCCTCCTCTTCTCCAGATTAAACAACCCCAGTTCCCTCAGCCGCTCCTCATAAGGGCAACACTACCTTCTCTGTCTGTCACCAGATATTGAGCTCCCAGAAACATCTCTGCTTCCAAAACCAACTTCTCAGCGCTCAAATGTGGAAACCAAACCCTGCTACAACTCCAACACTCCAGCTCTTCCTAGACATGGATCTTCATGTAACCCAAAACTTACAACCCTGCAGCATGATTTCCCTGTCAGCGCTTTCTCGCACACTAAAAAAGCCTTGAATGACTAGCTATGACAGCACCACCTCCTCAAACATGTCATATTACCGTCTTTCTTTACTCCAAACTGCGTGTTTCCCACTCGTACAAGTGAGCATCCGTACTGGTTTGCCAAAGCAGCAGCAGAAGCCTCCAGTATCGTACTTCTGACATTGGCCAATGCTAGATATCCTCCAGATGGTAAAAAGTAATCTTCACAGACCTTGGAGGCACTGATGTGGTACCGTACCAGCTGACGCCAGCTGTTGATTACCTAAACCTTGTAATTTTTATTTTCATTAATGTACACCAGCTGCAGAGCGTACTGTCACATGACGTACACAATTGTCTAATCTCTGCGTTTTCCTCCAAATCAGGAATTTTTCTCAATACCAACCTATGATGCTACAAATTAATTATATCGGGCATTAAGATATTTGCTTTGTTCCTTTAAAATGCATGCACAGAAGCACTCGGAGGACTACCTAAGGTGTAGACGTACGATTTAATTTAGAAGTATCATTCCAGTATGTGTATTTGTGAGAGATCTTTTCTTTATTCCGTTAAATCAGGAAAAATAATTGTCTATCTTAATTATTATCTTTAGAAGCAGCATAATATATGCCAAATCAAACGTAACTCATCTGTCTTTAATAGCTTTCTTTGTGCCATATAACTGCACAGCAGCTGCTTTGTCAAATGACCAAGAAATTAGAGTTTGGCAAAACAGTGGTTTTCATCAGCATATGACCTTAAGATAACATTTACATTTCAGGAGATGCTGTTCCAGTCAGAACAGAACTGCAGGGCAAACGCACATCTCTGGATGCTCATGGAAGCATCCGACAGAAAAGCTAATAAACGCACTAGATTAGTACAGTTTTATTTTCCATAAATCTGGGACATGTTCAGCAATGTCAAACTTGTTCCCATGTCTTTAAATGAATAAATAAACCCGAGCTTGCTCTGAAGCTCAGAAGTGAGGTGGAATTCATTTAGCTCATTACCATTTAAATGATAGATGGACAGGGTAAACTCTTTTCTTTTGAGGCAGGGGACAGACAATGTGGAGACGAGAGCAGTGGTATTACATAGACGTGGGCTCCCAGGCTTAGATGATTGGATTCAGATGTTTCCAAGGAAATTATTTGCTCCAAAAGGGCTCTTTGGTTACTAACAGGTATAGCAATCATATTTAAAATGTTTTTACTCACAGTCAGGCTCCTATAGCTTCAGTCACATAGGATTTACTGGAGGGTTTATCCTTGGGCTGCTCTGTTGAGTGCAGAGAATTCAGGTGGGTGTTTTCAGAGGGTTAGGCTGCCAAGACATACAAAGTAAAAACCAACATGTTTAGAGGAGAAATATTTTGCTTTTGCCATTTCGGCTATAATTTATTTCCCGCTTTTCCAGCAGGTCATTATTTGCCTCTCCTAAATTGCAGGGAAATTCAAAGGGGAGAGAGGTAACAGGTAGGTTTTTTGTTTGTTCATTTATTGCACGAGAGAAGGAGGTAACTGTGTAGCTGAGAACGAGAAGGTAAGGTCTTCACACCTAGCCCAGGACGCTTGAGAAAGCAGCATTTCAATATTTTATAAATTAATTCAGTTCTCCAACAGCCAAATTCCCTTGAGAAGAAGGAAATTTATTTGTATTTGTCTTATTGAAAAGAGTAATAAAGGACCCCAAAACAGAGGAGATTTCATGTGTGACGGTTATGCTGCAAAATCACAAATGGTGATTTTGGTTTCTGGTTTTCTTGTAAATTTGAATGTAATGTAAACTCACCAAAAGTTTCCTGAGCACCCACAGGTCTCTTCTCACCAGTTTCCAGGGAGCTAACAGCGACTCACTGACTCGAGTCAGAGCTATGGGTAACTTACGAGTGACAACAATACAGGGCTGTGACAATATTTTCATCCCGGTATCAGACACAAGCGGTGGCATGAGGAGCAGGATGGAGATAGTTGTGGGAATAGGTCACACATCTTATAACTCTTCTTCATAATAATTTTTCTTCGTAACAAAAGAGCTCCTTAACAAATTGTCACACACGGGTATTTTCTCAATCCAGCCAGTGTTAGTGGCCTCCTGAGGGGTGACAAACTCTGCATCAGCCTGCCAGACCCTAGGACAAGCCTTTTCCTATTCTTCACATCTGAAGCTTGATGTTCTGCCTAGACCTGTATTTTTCTGCAGACCTTCTTGCTGGGTGTTTCACATCCACCCCCCTACACTTCAGAGATGAACATGGTCTGAGCTCCTTAGGGAGAGCACTGCCTCTCCTACCTCCCAGATTTCTCTTTCTGCAGCAACTGGGAAAAATGTGAAGAAGCAGTCTTCTTTTTTTGCTGTCCAGGAGCAACTCTTGCATGACCATAACTTACAATAAAAAAATATACCAGATACAGCCCGTCATAGCATCCTGTATTCCTGGACATCCATGCTGCTCTGCCTCAAAACATGCAGAATCCAAACCCATAAATGATGCTCTGCTCACACATACAGCTTGGTACCTACTCTGAGCTAAAAACTGAAACAACCATTTGCACAAAGAGGGAGCCTATATGATGGAAAGGAAAGATATGTGGGTATCATTGCTACTGGTGTAGGTCTTGCAAAGTGACTGGTGATGTTGGGATGCTGGGACTACCAACATGCCAGGTCTGCAAGGCACTCGGTTTGCAGAATACGGGGTAGTTGGGTTTTCTGAAAGTGCTCAATAAGCAGCACCTAAAAACCAATGGAGCAGAAGTCAGTACTACCGCAGATTTCTTTTTCTGTGTTGGTTTTGGGAGTGTCTTTCTTACTGTGCGTGAGAATATGAGAAATGTTGCAAAAAGACAGAGGTGGAAGGGCAATGTAGAACAGTGAAAACAACAAGATGATCCTTCATTTCCTTCCTTTGGTGAAACAAATAATGACAGCGTGAGCAGTAAGGAGGAATTCAGATAGAAAGGAGTGACTTGGCTGCCTGGATACTGGAGGGTGTTATGTGAGCAGATGATAGTACTGGTGGATCTGCAGAAGTGACTATGGGGAATTAGAATCATAGAATCATAGAATGCTTTGGGGGGGAAGGGACCTTTAGAGGTCATCCAGTCCAACCCCCTGCAGTGAGCAGGGACATCTTTAACCAGATCAGGTTGCTCAGAGCCCCGTCCAACCTGACCTGCAATGTTTCCAGGGATGGGGCCTCCACCAGTGCTTCACCACCTTCATCATAAAAATTTTTTCCTTATATCTAGCCTAAATTTCCCCTCCTTTAGTTTAAAACCATTAGTCCTTGAATTAGATGCAAACAGGGCACTAAAGCAGATTCACTGGAGGTGACTCAGCATCTCAGGTAGATTGGATGTGTGGGTAGAAACCAGCTTGGGAGAATGTTGTATTTGGCACCTATCCCAGGAAGAAGACCAGAGTAGTAGGGGCTGTAGGGTAGGTTGGTGTTTCTTGCCTGGACGGTCTTGCAGGGAGGAACCTGACAGAGAATTGCAAGGAGCAGGGGGGACTCTTTCTCCTAAATAATTTAAAAAAGGAAATCATCCTGGGTGGCATTTTGCTGTCTCAGGGGTGGATCCTATGCCAGACTTCCCTGCTGCAGCAGGGTGTAACTCAAGTGCCTCTAGACTGTGTCCCCCTTCTTGACACTAAGGGAGCTCCAAGAGGGGCACTTTCTCCAAAGGGCTGTAAGGGGTTTTTTTCCCCTCTTTCTTGGCCTGGAACAACCAAAATTTGTTAACACAAGCAGAATACAGTGCAAACTGCATTGCTTTTGGGAAGGACTTAAGTGGCTGAGCCTGGGGTTTCCAGTGAGGAGGGAAGTTTTCTGAGAGGAGTTTATTTATGAGCAAGTTTGTAAGCGGCTTGGCTATTTGTGGGCTGATGTGTTGGTATTTCCTCTCTTTCTTCTCCCCCCAGTTTAGGAGTCTACAGCAGGCCTCCTTTAATATGCACAAATAAAATGAGATGAAAAAAAGTATTAAAAACGTAGCTGAAGATTGGAGGAGGCAGAAAGAGGAGGGAGGGGAGAGACTTTCGCTTCTACAACACCAGAGAATGAAAACATCTGCGTCCAGTTGACTCACTTTCATAAAGATGCCCTAGTCCTTAATCAAAGCCATCCAGGGGATCTTGCCTGAGCTGTGGGGTTTATATCAACATTATATAGCTGGCTCACGGGCAGCCATTCACTGGCCAGGTAGCTAACAGAGCTGGGGGATTTGCTTGTGTGAGACATTTTTTATTTTATTTTCAGGAGCTAGGCTGCATTTGCAAACCATGAATTACATTTCTCCTCTGCCGACAGTTGCAATCGTTCTCATGGATGCCTCATTGCTCTGGATTTGAACCTCGGCCATGGTGCTATTGCCTCTGTGCCCACCTTTCAATTGCTGTTGATCCACCATCCAACCCCCTGATCCCCTGGCAGAGCAGCCTGGAGTTAGGCAGGCACGCTGCACCTCACCTGCTGCAAGCTTTTTTATTTTTGTTGGCTTGGGAAAAACTGTTGGTCTCAGTTTCTTTTGAAATATTTTGTGCTAAAGAGAGGAAACGAAGCTGAGCGGCAGAGCCTGGGGGCTCCATTCACTGCTAAGCTTCACTTCTTCAGGTCAGCTGCCAACAGCTACCAACATGCGTCTTCCAGCATCTGGTGTTGGAGGGTGATTTGGTAAAGCCCTCCATCATGAGCCTCCCTGTAAGCCCATGAGTTCTCCTCCTGGTTTCAGAGAGACTATTCAAATCATTTACATACCTCAGCTGCAAATGGAGGTGGCGAATGGAAACAAAATGAAATATAGAGGTCTTTTCCTTTTTACATCTTGCCCACAGGAGTGGATGACTTTGTTGATGCTGACAGTTCTTCCAGCCACAATATGTAGGTTCTTAACACCTATTCATTAAAAAACCCTTGTTTAATTTTCAAGGAATAAATAAAAGGTTTCCAGACATCTTAAATTTCAAGATTATTCCCTCATATTTACCAGGGACCACACTCAGACTAAGATTACTCGAAGCAGCACGTGGAAAAAGTAATTGAATAGCATATTAGAAGCTGAGGTCTGGCATTGATTTTCAAGTTAATTTGAGCAGAGAGCACCAGTTTTTGTGGCCAGCAGACCAGCATCTCATCACTTTTTCTTGCCCCAGCACTTATCCAGAGGTGGATCGAATGGAGGTTACCTCCAGAAGAAATTCAAACTCACATCCTGAGCACAAAGTAAAAGGCCTAAACTGCTTTTCTGGCTTGTCTAGGATGTTCTCTGTGTAAACCCATACTTAACCTCTGAACATGGTGTTGGATCTTAATAGTCGAAGAGATCTTCATACAGAAGTGCAGTTTTAAGGCAGCCATCAGTTCCCAAACATTGCAGATGGTGTGCTGGTGGTTGGACATCATTTGAACAACCCTAAATTACCCTCTGGCTCTCAGAAGCATCCCTATTGCCTAGAGTTGCATGCTGCTTCGACAGCTTAGGGGGATTATGAGCGAAAATGTGGCAGGACAAGGGCAAACAGACAAGTGATCCTGGGGTAATCCAGTTATCCTCTGGAGAGCACCACACACATGCCCTTACTCATGCCAGTCCAGGAGCAGGTTATCTCACATTTTCCTTAGGCTTAGGTATGTATAGGCGGAGCTACCACAGGGTGGGTGATGTGCTGAAAGTGTACGCTGTTGCTTAGTTCATGGTGATGTGTTCCTCTGCCCTTGTCTACAGCAGCTTCAGGGCTATGACAAATAGAAACTGCTGCAATGCTGACCTTACAGGGAATTTACCTACTTTTCCGTTAAAAAAATGTCCTGTAACTTATGGCTCTGGAAACTCCTCTGACATGCACACCCTCTTTCATACAAATGATATGGATTTCGTACCCCAGATTGCGTGGCTTTTCTGCTGGTGATCTGGGGAACCACCCTTTGGCTTTCTCATTCTGGTAAGAGTTTGTGAGCGGTGGAGGAAGGGGAGAAAGGTCTTGTAAAAGAATCAAATCTGATCTGGAAATGACTGAGACCTGTTAAGCGCAGAACCTTGCAAAGCCGTTTTTAGACCTCTGCTTTTTTAAATATAGTCCTTGCCACCAGCACCTGCTCTACCAATAAAGTGTCATCTGCGAGATGTCACTCACTGACATTGAGTGTCACATACAGAAGCAGGCCAAGCGTTTGCCGAGCTGAGCGTGTTCTCTAGAGAGAGGAATATAGCTACAGATTATATGACCTGGATAACACTTGACAGGATTATGCCTCCGTACATGTTTGCTCAGCACCTTATGCATTGAAGCTCCCCCAGTGTGGAGCCACAGAACATTACTGTAACCCAAGTATTATTTATGTTGGCAACTGAGAGATAGATCAGGGGTGAGGAAAGAGAAAAAGAAGCATTGCTCATGAATGAATTTGGATGTTATGTCCTTTATAGAATCAAACTTCTTAATATTAATAGAGACAGTACTGACCTAAACACACAGCAGAGAGATTCTGTCGCAGAAGGTTTGTTTTCCATAGAGATCTTGATTTTCAGAGCTTACACATGTTTTATACATTTTTGTGGCTCAGACTTGCTCTTTTCTACATGACAACTGCACTTCAGTGAGTGATGGAAGGATTTTCCTCCAGGAGAGGAGATAGGGTACAGAATCAAAGTGCCCTTACCTAGCAGGGCACACAACGGCAGTGAAGGGACAACTGCTTACCTCTTTAACTCGCCTCTTTCCATTCCCTACTGGAGTTAGAACTGGACTTGGATCTCATGGTTTGGGATTGCCTAGGGCAGGCTTGATATTTCAGCCAGACTGACCATTGGCTGCGCCAGCTCTGCTGAGATATGCCAGGGCAGGAGGCTTGGGCTTGGGGTGGGGATCCCAGCACTTTTCTGGAAGTTCCCACACTGAGCTTGTGGGCACCTGCACTGCGGTCACTGCTGATATTTGCTGGCGGCACTGACACTGAACCCTGCATGTAGCACCGGGGTGGAAGAACACGCGGAGGAGGCGATGTAACTGAAGTCTTGGTTGCTGAAATCGCTGCCTGGCCACGTCACCACCACTTACCCCAGTCAACCACTTGCTGGGCACAGGGACATTAAGGGCACTGCTTTCCACTCCCAGCTTTCACAAGATGCAGTTATGGCTCTCACTGTTTTTCAAAGCATCTCAGTTTAGCAACTGAACTGTAGCCTTGCAGTCTCCTTTATCCTTCCTTTTGCTGTCCCCCATCTCCTTTCCAAGCACCTGCAGTGGCTTTCGGTGTGCATTCATTCTCTCTCTTTTGCCTGCTGCGTATAAGTTCAAATTGTTATTTCCCAGTAGATGTATGGCACGAAGGTATCGAATTCCCACCCTTCCCACCCCTCCCTCGGAGCACTGGCTTTGCTCTCACAGAAGCACCAGTTTTATTGTAGCAGAGCTCAGCATTTAAGCTTCATTCTCAGATTCATCTGTCTTAAAACAGGAGATGTTAAAAATATTGGCGATGGCGAAGCAGTGAGCGTAACCTCCAAATCTCCCCTGTTCAGATCAGATGCAGCCTTCCTGCTGTAATCATTCCTTTCTTCCCCTCCTCCCCTCCCTTCTCTCTCTTTTTGGATGTGTGTTTCTCTCTGACTGTGATTCTGCAGTGGCAGAAAGGGGTCAATCTATCTGTAAAAGATGGACTCAGCCAAGCTTTTCTAGCTCTTTCCTGCTGATGGCAATTATCCGGAGGTTGGCAGCGGTCCCAGAAACCTGCAGTTCCTGCAGTCCTGCTGCTGTGGGCCTGCTCCACAAAGCCAGCATCCTAAGAGGATCACTTGGTGTGGTGCCCAGGAAATGACAAACAGAAAAGGTCACACGTACTCCAAAAAGATATACTGCTCGGCAAATTTAATTGACATTGTGCAGCTTTTCAAAACGTCCCTGCAGACATTCCAGCATTTAACAGATGCAAGCAAAGAACAGCAAAATAACAGGGCTTTAGAGAAAGGGTAGAAAAAACCCATTCTGTCCCCCTGAAAGAATTTTTTCATACCCTGGTAATATCTTTTCACATGGTCTATTGGATCAGGATAATTTTTTGTTACCCCTGGTCTGGCAAATGAAATCTGCCATCCCATCCCCCAGTCTCCCTTCCTTCCCTCACGCACACACTGCTGCTTTTTAAATCATTGAGCTTTCATTACACCGGGTAACTGTCCTTGTTGTTTTCCTTGCATGTTTGTCTGTTAAAATATTGTACGAGGAACCAGCTCGCTGTCAAGCCCAGAGCTCTCTGGAGGTTCACCGTTGTGTCCTGTGTTATCTAGCCAGAGGGAAAAATGCTGTCTGCATCAATGGGTGTTTACTTTAAAGAAAAGAAACGGGAGATCTGTGGAAATTTAAGAAGGTGTCTGATATCTAACACTAGTGGCTAGAGGTGGTGGGAAAGCAAGAGTAACCAGAGTGAATCTAGGAGGAAGACAGGTGGTCCTGGTTCAGCAGGGACCGTGTTCAGCAAGGACTCAGCTCTTCAGTTTTTTTATTTCAGCCTCCTTTTGCTAAGAACAAATTTAAAATCAAATTGATTTTGTGGTTCTGCTTTTAATGTCCACCAATTAAATGGAAAACAGTGGCAAAACTGAGTATAGTACGAGTACTGAAGATGAAGCAGACATGTGACACAACACATCGGAATGCTTGGCCCGTTTACATCCATGCGATTCGGGATGAAAGGCACCATCTTCACTATATAGCTGGGACCATGCAATCGCTATGATTTAGATGGCTGGGATAGTGAAGAAGCAAGGTCCATTGGGAGCCTTGAATCTTCACGCCAGGAGTCCCCGTAAGTGTGTCAGCTGGGTTGCTGTAGAGAGAAGTGATTAATATTTCCGAAGTTTTCACAAGCTGCTATCTATATAGAGGGCCAAAACTGTCTACTTGCATAGATGGTGTAAAGTACTTGGTGCATTAGACTAAATACTTCAGGGCTGTGTCAAGCAAACACAAAGATCTACGTGGGGTTTTCTCTGGTTACTATATGCAAGAAGAATTAACTACCGTATCTTAGACTGTGAGCATATACATGGATAACATCTGTGAAATCTGGCCATTTGTTTGCCCGAATATGGCTAGACTTTAGTCAAGTAATCTTACAACCGTCATTTCAACATACAGTCAGTGGGACAAATCTTTCTTACTTAGCCAGAGAGCAGTATGACCAGAGATTTTACAGGGCATAACAGCAGTACAACAGCAGCCTGTAGAAAACAGGGGAGATGGACAAATGAAAGTAATTTTGCTTTGAAACACTGCTTTTGAATAATAAAACGTGTAGCTGGAAGTGGCAAAGTCCTCACTGAACAACACCTAGCTCTACCAGCCACAAAAGGTGGGGAAACATGATTGCACTTTTTTTGTAGCAGGCAAAACAACCTTGTGGTAACTGTTGGGACCAGAACCCAGGACTCCCAGTCCGCCCCTGTGGTTAAAGAGCAGGTCATACTCAATTAGAGGGGACTGGATAGTGGCAGATCCATTTCAAGGATGCAACTTTCTCAATTTCAGTATTTGTCTGCTTCAAAGGACGATCCCATTGGGAAGGCGATGTGACATTTGACTTATTCAGCACGGAGGTGGCAACATCCACTTTCTGAAGGAAAGCTGAACCTTATAGTTTAAGGAGAGGTGGTACCCGATAGCTAAAACACAGATGTGGGGCAAAGTTTTAGGACTTTGTTCTGCCTGATTCTGAACAGGATTTGTCCATCCTTCATCCACCTCTGTGTCAAGGCAAAAGCTCAAAGCCCACAGTTGCAAACCCCATGTCAGTGCCTATACCACCAAGCCATACAAAGTGGGAGAAGCATTAGCCCTTCCTTTGAAACATCCTTTGAAACTAGTGCAGCCCCGTAACAGTTTTCAGCTCTGACAAAGTTTCTTTTGGTTCAAAATGTTCTGACTGTCAAGAAAGGCATGAACAAACACACTTCAATTTACACGGTGTTATAACAGGATTTTGATTTCCTTGTAGACAAGACAATTCTAGTTCAAGAACGTGCTATCAGAAATAGTTAACTTTCCAACAGAAAGCGTTTCCAAGAAAAGGTTTTTGCTCTTGACAAAATCAGTGTGTATTAAATGACTCATAACTGTGTAATATTAATGGCTGGTTTCATAACACACTCTCCTGTTACACTGGACTTCACAGAAGCAACACAATAAAATTCAGGAGCTGGTCTCCTCTGTACTGCAGACTTCTGTTGACACAATTATATTGGTCAGGAGAGGCAAGAGGTGAGATCTCCGGCCAAAGAGGAGCATCAAGAACAGCCTGATAGTAAAAAAGGCACAGAAGAAAAACCCGAGCTTTTACCATATCACTGCTTTCACTTCAGGATGGATGGGGCAGAGAAGGAAATCTACACTTTCCCCCCCCCAAATAGCCTAACCTTTTGGTTTTATCTTCTGGGGGAAAGATCTCTAAAGCATCCCGAGATTTTAAACACAAAATATTTTCTGAATTAAGGCTTGATTTAGTTCTCCTGTCTCAAAAAGCAAAAGCTCCAATCCTTTAGACCACAGGAAACTTGCCAGCTGTGGAAATATTAAGGCTTTTACTGTATGCAAGTGAGCTGTTCTGACTCCATCTGCTAAAATGGTAAATTTTCACATATGCTTGTTTTGACTGATACCCAATCCTGAGTACTTCGTAAGGCAGTTACACATGCAGGCCTGGTAAAAAATATTCAGCTCTTGCCAACTCAGGAAGACGATCCGTTCATTAGAGGAAAGTGACAGGATGGGTCTTCATGACTTCAAGGGAGAGAGAAAATGTTTGTAAACCACTGCCTTGTTTTGTCAGCAAAAATATTATTAAAACCAAGAAGATACTGTAGCTTTTCTGGTCATCATGGGGAAATAGGTGAAGTGACTAAAGGAAAGCATATGCATCTTGATGAAATACTTTTGATTTATGGACTACTAATATTCTGCAAGTCAATGCTCGGTTGACTTTATAATTCTTGCCATTAGGCTTTCCTGCTTTCATCTCTTGTAGCTAATAAATGCTTGGAAACCTTAGTAGATTAAAAGCTTAGGAAACATAGAAATCTCACTTCGAAGCCACTCCTTTCTTCTCATGGAACATTTAGAACTAGAATAACAAAAAATTCTAAGAATAAATCCCTGTGGTGTATCAGTGTAAAATATTGCCAGTGGTAACTCAAAGATTGTGTAGTCTCAGGAGAAAGGAGAGAACACAATTTAATTAAAGCTTCTTATTTTAATCACAAAATTGTATCATTCTTTAGTTCAATCTTTGCTAGGAAAAAAAAGCATAAACTGAATTACGGCCAAGTATGATGGATGCTTCTTGCTGTTACACAACTGTTTAGGAGGGAATCGTGGAATCTTGCAGTAATTTTGTGGAAGGGACCTCTGGAGGTCACCTAATCCAACCCTCGCCTCAGAGCAGGAAGCACCGTATAATCCTATTTCCAATCAAAACTGTGGGGAAAACAGGGCAGGAAGGAGGTCATGATCCAACTTCCAGACAGCCTGCCCGCCTATGAATTTTATTCACCCAGTTTTCAGCACAGAATCTGAACAGCTTTCATGGAGAACCAGCAACATCAGCAAAGTCCCTAGCAGATTTCACAGGGTCTCCTGATTTTCCATCTTCTTGAGGTAAAAGATCTGGAAGGGGCTAGAGTATTTTTCCTTTTTTTTTTTTTAATTTTTTGGACATTTTTGAAAGATCTGATCAGCACCCTCTTATCTTGTTGCTGGGAACACAGAAATAAGTCCAGGTGCCAGCATTATACACCTAATGATGAAAGTCACTTTTTAGATGAAAGCTTTATATTGCATCCTTAGGAGAGGGAAAACCTCGATCTACCCATTCTTTTTAATTTGTATCCTGCTGCCCTTGATCAAGAAATGCTTTTGCCCTCAGTCCTCACATGTTCAGCTCAGTTATTTAAAATAT
>VYZW01026090.1:163679-176576 GCA_013401315.1 Balaeniceps rex
ACTTCAGCTTTGCCCTCAGTCCTCACATGTTCAGCTCAGTTATTTAAAATATGGTTGTAGGATTATTAAGGACAAGAAGGGTCAGGATTTTGGTTTTATGTTTTGCTTGAAAGACTTGGACATTCCAGACTCCACAGAGCTTTCTAAAATAATTCTGGGACTTCTGTCAGTTTTGATTTATAACAACATATGTCAGATTTAATTACGCCAGCACTCGATCCATTCATCACCAATGTTGCTCTCTGCAATGCTCTTCACCAAATCTCCAGGGGATGTAGTGACCTGAACTTGTTTCGCCAGTGAACAACAAGATTAGATGTCCCCATGCCATCATGTTTTGCAGATTAGTGACCACGCTAAAACTGAGGGGCATGGTCAGAGGGTCAAAGGTGCATAAAGCAGAGGTGCTGAGGATGCCCTTGCCCAAGGCTGCTCCATAACCAGCATCACTGTTAACAATCCCTTCTGAGAGGACTCGAAGGAGATGGGCGCTGTGGGTACATTCTCTATATGTAAATCTAACACACCCTGAGCACCTCTGAGCTGTGTTTTGTGGGTGCACACACTTCACTGAGCGCCGGCTCTAAGGTCTTTGAACATGCTGCGTTATCTGGTGTAGAAAACTTCTGGGATTCTCAACTTGATTTTGTGCAAAAAAATACCTCAAACTTTTTTTTCTCCCTTAATTACCAGGAAGGAAGTTTTAATCAGTGCCAAAGCACTGTTTTCTGATCAAAAGTAGAGGAGATATAGGTATAATTATAGAATTACTCTATTGCTTCAGATCAGCACTTGCTGCAGTAACCAAACTCATCAAATTTGAGCTCTTTCTTCTGATGCTTTAAAATTATAGTCAAAATACAATGTTGTTTATTTTTGCTTTACTTAGTTTGGTTTGATCTCTCCTCAGCTTTAAATTCCCTTATAGTCATAAATCCAAATAACTGTCAGGATATCATGGCAGCAGGTTCATCATTGAACAGAGACTGAAGATCAAATACAGAATTTAATTAGCATTGGACAATTTTTGTGGGAGAGCAAAATCTTCCTAAATACAATTTTTTTTTTTTCCTCTGAAACATTTAATTCTCTTGAGAGGAAGTTTGATTTTGAAGCTAAAGGCCTGAATTGGGGCTCTAAAGAGCTTAATCCTAAATAGCATTTTGGACCTTGGACAAATTTCAGGTAGCTTAATCCCAGGTAGGAATAATACAGTGTCATAAATTTATAGAATAGTTCAGGTTGGAAGGGGACCTCTGAAGGTAATCTGGTCCAACCTCCTACTCAGAACAAGTTTAGCTTCAAAATTATGTCTAGTTGTTCAGGGCATTTTTCAGTTGAGTTCTGAAAATCTGTGAGGAAGGAGATCTGCACAACCTGCTTCCATGCATAACCACTCTCCAAGTGAAAAAGATTTCCTTATATCCACTGGGTATTTCCTTTGCTGCACGTGGTGATGCCCTCTGAGAAGAGCCTGGGTCTATCACCCCTATAAACCCCCTCTGGTAGTCAAAGACTGCAATTAGATCCCACCTTAGTCTTTCCCTAGTTAAGCATTTCCATTTACATCTTTGCATGCAAACTACAAGGTCTCCAGAAAATAGGAAGAGAAAGTTGGGCTCTTGAGGTATGCCTTTTCATTTTGGTTTTGGTTTTGGTTTTGGGTTTTATCCCCTAGCATTAAAATGCCTTTACATTTAGCATTTTAATTGAAATACATTGAAATACATTGGCAATACATTGAAATAACCGACCTAAATTTCCTCTTCTGGACGATCTGAATCCTTCATTCTTTTATGGAAAATGAAACAGGAAGGTCTGGGATCACTGTACATGGCAACTGTGTCCATCCTTAGAGATATGGCACAGTCCAGATAAGTGACACAGGAAAAAGTAAAATTCTTGTTCTTGTCCAAAGAAAGAGTTGAACTCATGCCTTTCACATCCTGGTTGTCAGAAATAGATTAAATGAAGTTTGCAATGACATTCATCAGCTGCACAGGCAGACGTGTAACTGTATGACCTTATGACTTTGTAGATGGGTAGAGACATTTAGTCCATCCCATGAAACCTTTCATCATTAAAGAGGTTCAGCATCTAGTTCTGGGGCACATACAAGCGTGAAAACCAAGAATAAACCATGACCTATGTTCATTTATGCAAAACAACTAGAAACAGAAAAACTTGGATAAGTGGAAAGCCGAGACATTCAAAACCAAGGAAAGGCTGAAATTCTGGCACCAGGCTATGGAATCCCTCACCACAAGATGTCATTGGGGCCAAGAAATCAGTAAGATTTACACAAATAACAGGAATATCCAGAATGATCATGAGTAACGCTAACAAAACCTTTGTGAAAGGGATGTAAGACTTCACGTTTCAGGGTTTAGACCAATCTGTAACTGTTATGATTTAAGATGAAACATTTGGTGAGAACAGACTACCCAACATCTGCCTTCTGCAGGCTTAGTACACATTCCTCGGAGGCATCTGGCCTGGACCACTGCAGGAGACTGGATACGTACTAGCCTGTCCATGTGTCTGATCCAGTCTGGCACTTCCTACTTCATTCTGGCCCCTTTTTTTTTTTCTTTTTTCCTTTTACCAGAGGTAAAACATTACCAGAGAAAAGCAAGTTGCTTTTCCTGCAGTGTTTCCCTTGTCCCTGAACACCTGATTTTATGTACAGAATGGTGGAGACCAACAGAAAATAAAACCATCCTACACCACGATGCCTCTGGATCTAGAAACCTCCCGGACAAATGGCCATTGCCATTTTCCTCCTCTGTATCATGCGTTCTGCTCGCTATGTAGCCATGTGTTCCAAAATCCTGCATTTACCACAATTCTCTGTGGACCCCCATGCAGTCTATCCCCCTTTGCTTGCCTAACAACTGCCTCGATTTCCCTAACTGCAATAAAAAGTTCAGCTCATGGGTTTCAAAACTCCAGTCATGGATGCCCACTTGGAGAGAAAGACATGAGTCCTTTTCACACTGCATGACCCAACACTCCCTTACTTTGTCTTTGTTTCTGGTAGGCTGCACAAAGCTCTGGGATGGATCACAGCTCCATCATGCGTGCGCATTATTCTCACACAACCTTCAGTACTATGTTAATTTTAGTGCTCCCTGCTGTGGATTTAAATCACTGGGACAATTTTACTTGCCATGTAACTCGAACTAAGTCTGTTAGAGAGCAGAATAGATTAATTCAGTATACTATTTTTATATCTTAAAGATCATTGTTCTTTTAAATATCACGAGTTCTAAATATGTAACCAAAGATGATTGATATGTCTATTTTCCATACAGTATAACACAACTTAATGGAGTCATAAGACTGCTGCCAACACATTATAGGATTTGGAATCTAAGTAACTCTTAGATTACTGGCATCCATGTCTCCTACCACAAGTGATCGCATACCGTGGTGGCAGCTGTGATATAAATCACAACGGTATCTCTCTCTGTCATTGCTGTAACTAGGAAAAGGAAAAAGGAAAAAGGAATCTATCTACAAGCAGGTGAAATCCACAGCACTTATATCCAGAGTCTCAGGCCCAAAAGTTTAATTGCAATGGCAATATTACACCACACAATAATTTGTTCAGAACTGAACAAATACTTATGTTTTGCTTTTGAAGACATCCTGCAATATTAGCTCTGTCCACATCCCTCTCTGGCTGGTAGAGCCATGCCAGAACTATACAACCACGTTGACTCTTTGCCATTGGCTCTGCTAGACAGTGATCACACTCGGGAGGACGCTGCATCTAAAGTTTGAGACTTTTAGATAACTTGAGGTTTTAGACAACCTTATTGCTTCAGATACTTTTGGTGCTACGGTACGATGATAATTCCACCAGTAGGTGGGTGTCATTCAAGTCAAAGGATTTCTTAAAAGAGGTGAGTAACGGCTACTGATTCAGACCGGGTTTATTCAGGTTTCATCAGCAACATTGCAGGTGGCTGTTGCTCATGGTTACTGATAAACATCTTTTTCCTGAACTGATCACTATTCACCTTAAATGAGGGAACTGGTCTTATGTGGAAAAAAATATATGGCAAAAAGCTACAGGAAATTCCCCTAAAGAGCAAAGGCATCACTTCTTGGTTCTACCACTCTACAAATGTTGACATATAATCAAAAGCTCAACATTTACAAATTTCAATCCAAGTTAAGGGCTCAAATCTAGCAGCACTGGCGAAATAGCCCTACTCTTCACCCCCTTCAAGGTTGACAGCGTGAGACTCTCTGGTGTGTGTAGAAGTAGAGATCAAACCTCCAAAGAAAAGCTACCGGTACTGCTTTGTTTTACTCCCACCACCATGACATGTCACCTCTCTGCTCTGTGAAGAGTGTTCCTGAGGATAGACCACATCCCTGCCCACAGCCCTGTGAGTAAGAGCACTACAGGGGGGCCCTTACCTAAAGTGCTTTAAACTCTCACCAAATTGCCAACAATCCCTGTGGGAGGAGAGGAGTCACTCCAAAGAACATGAAGGTTATTTGAAAAGGATTCGGATGTTGATTTTGACAGGAGGAGAAAAGCTTGTCTCTGACTCATCTTAAATTGCGGGCAGTAATTTTAAGAATGGTTTAGCTACACCATGCACTATATTCTGCTGGCAAGGAAGCACTCTGCTCATTGTGATCTTGATACCATCTGAGTCATTAGAAATGGTTGCCATGGGTGAACCCATTTCAGGCCTGAAAATATAAATTCTTCTGGATGAAGTGGCTGTGAGTATTTCTCCAGTAATTTCGTATTTGGATTCAATAGCTGAAATGAATTATGAAACTCTCTAAACTGTCACACATTAAGAAGGAACTGTAAAACGCTGATAAGATGCCAAAATGAAGGCAAGGGGATTTAAAGGTCATTCTGTCGGTCTTTTTTATCTGGTGAGGATTTTAGACTGAGCTAATTACCATAGTACCTGAACACTTCATAGGCTGTGCAGAATTTGGTAGTGATCTTAATAATAAGCTGAGTACACAATCATATCTATGAGGTCTCCAAACATCTTCAACACACAGGTGAAAGCAGGGCTAATGGATCCAGTCCACGTTAAACTGGAAGATGCATGTTTAATTTCTAAAACAAAGGACCTGTTGAGAGTTTTTCCCCCTTACTCATTACCATCTCCGTTTAGACTTTGAGCTCATGAGAGAAAGAGCAAGTCCAAGTGTGGGCTGAGAACAGCCAATACAGTTGGGTCTCTGGGAAGTACTGTAATATAAGGAACAATTCATACCACGATTCCTAAGCTAGAGAAGCTGAGAATCACTGATGTAAGCACATCAACAGGCTTTGGACTTGACAAAGAAGGGCTAAATTCTCCTGCCTTTTTATGTCTCTATTCATTTACCTTCTTTCATTCTGTACAGAAGAGATGAATCCTTAGAACACAAGTTAGCTTTGGCATAAAAAAAAAAAAAAGAATTGAAAGAAACAACTGAAAGGGAAAATGAACTAATCAGTTGAGAAATAGTATTTTTTCCATCTTGGGTTGTACTTACAAATTCAGTAATAGCAGCATGATATTCAGCAGCAGACTGAATCTAAATTATAGAAATAGGTGCCTGGAAGTTTTGAAATGCGATGTTTTGATGCGTTTCTTCATCAAAAAGGATGATGAGTTTAGAAGCTGGTCACAAACCTGTAACATTTATTTTATTCTAAACTGTGAGATCAGCCCTTCATGGAAGAAGGAACCGACATTTCAGGTACCTATACTAAGCCCTGTGTTTCAATCCCTCACATCCTTGCTAAGGTGTCCTGGCCATTCACCGTGGTCATATGAGGAAACATTTATTTTTGTTACTCTTTATCATGTTTTGACGTGAGATGGCATCCTCATCTGACACCAACATATGGGTTTTTATGGTATTTTGGGGGAGTTTCTCAAAAAAATTCTTGAGAAGTTGTCTACAGACCCCCAATTCCAAAAGTCAATCCTATTGGCACCTGTTTATTTATTCATATGACTGGGTATGTTATTATAAGTCTGTATGAGTTGAACTGTAGGAGGGCAAGGAGATGTCATTTAAAATCAACAAATGCTTCCTTCAGTGTGTGTCATGGCACACCTTTTTTTTTTTTTGCTACAGTCCTCCCTCTATAACTCTTCACTATGCTTCATATTGCAGCACTTTCAATGTTCTCTGGGCTGCTCCGCACTGATTTATATGTACCTCAGGATTTGATCCAAGTAGTAGGTTATTCTTATATTTTGAGAGACGTGTATTGACACAGATGCAAAATCGATATTAAACTAATCCTCTTTGTTGCAATTACAAATCTCACAGCATAAAGCTTTGGACAAGAATATTAGAAAGTAAAAGGAAATATATAAAACCCAGCCAAGAAGCTACTCCACACAAGTGGCTTAGCCATATTCTTATTGACTTCAGTGATATAAGATCAGGGCCAGAGTGTATCTAATACATACAGACAAGGCTCGTGGTTTTAGTCATTCCCACGTTTCTGTAAGAGACCCTGTTCAAACATTTCTTTATGAAACAGGAGACTCATGGTTTTAGTAGTTTGCTCTTCTATGAGCGCATGACCTCCAACCCTGGCAGTTGGGTAGATTCATGCTTATTTCAAATTAAATAAGGAAGCCATTGTAATTAATCATTTGCAATAACTAAAACCAGCGATTGGCTGGGGATCTTGATTATTTCTACCCTGACTCTACTTGTTTGAGAACTGAACTTTGAAATAATTACTATTATCTGTTAACAAGAGTTATCCTTCCTATGTTATTCACAGTCTTATTCACTAGTAATTCTTCCTTGATACTTTTATAACCAGTACCTGCTTCCTCCAAGAGGCAGGTTTTCATAGGGAAGAGAAAGCCTAACACAAGAATTCTTTTTTTTTTTGATTGGTACAAAAAACCCCAGCATATTTCTTTAGAAGGAAACCCTAGATTTTATGTATTCAACACATTGTGTGGAACTATTTCAGCGCTTTGGGTCATGAATGGCTTATTTCCATTAAAAGTAATGGTGTTATTCCTGGCGACGTGAGCTTGCGTGATTTTGCTCACAAGTAGAGATCTGCCTATACATATAAATTAGCCCCTGCAGTTTCAGGAGAACAGAGGAAGAGGAGGCACAGCTCATCTCTAACTTCTAAGCTATACCTGCAATTTACTTTTGCACTCTCCACCGCTGAGATTTCCATTGTTGTTTTAGTTCTATTGAACTCAGGATTAAATTGAAGGAAGCAATTTTGAAACCTGGCCTTGGGGGCCTCAAAGGCAAGGTTGTGGGGAGAGCAGCTCATGAATAGACTGCAGGCTGGGGTCTGCCGGGAAATGCACACCTGCCACAGAAAAGCACGATTAGCCTCGGCTCAACAAGCCTCATTTGCAACGTGTCTGGGAACCCCTCCTCGCCCGCTACTAATCAGGGCTTAACTTGTGAAGACGTGAAAGCAACCTCCACTCAGTGCGTTCCTCATTGTTTGTATTTTTAATTTTAAGAAACTCCAAAAACCCTCACCAGCGCCAAGACTGACAGAGTCCGTCCTTACACAAAGAATGGATCTAACCTGCTGTCTTCACCAAGGCTTGAAACAGCCTAGAGCTGGGAAGAAAGTGTAACATCTGGCTTTTTGCCCAGAAAATAAGACCCTGCGAAAGGTCACGCGCGCACACGCACTCGCAGAGAGGTCTCGTGGGAAAAGGAGATGGAGAAAAAAATATTATTTTCTGCAAGGTTAATTGACTATAAGGTGAACTTCACCTGAGGACAGCCCCTTGTGCTGAATGCCTCCGTTTGTGGTTCGGTTGGAGGGGAATAGATGATGCACTCAAAATAACCATGCAACAGGAATGAGCGTAACACATGGCAGAGCTGATTTTTATAATCTGGCCCTAATGAACGGCAGGCAGGGCTCTGTATCCACTGCAGCTTTCCTTTTCAGGAGCACTGGGTGCTGTCACACCCTCTGCTGACGTCAGCAAGGACTATTAAGTGCTGGGCACCTTTGAAAATGAGAATCCATGTGTACGTGACGAAATATGGACCTGGGAGCACTAATTCAAGGCTCTCAGTCAGAATCGTCCAAGGTGTTTATTTGTAAATGTAAATATTCAACTGATTTTCAGTTAAAACCTTGGTACCCTTGAAGATCCCAGCCCTCAACTTTAACAAGGGGAAAATTATGGTGGTGTGACTATATCACCATATTAAATCAATCTTGGGCCCTAGGTAGATTTTAGAAGAGGTGGTTCACATGTACCTGTTAGTTTACAGTTTAAAGGCACCAAGAGGAACCCTGAAAGCTTCTCTTTCCACAATGCCTTTTTGGTGGAGCTTAGTATCCTTTTTTTATTTGAAATGTGACACATCGGTGCACTGATTTCATTTCAACGCTCACTTGCTTTCCCTGAGTTCTTTCCTTTTCCTGACAAAGCAGTAGGGAATGGTGGGAAGAGGGGTGGATCGTTGTGTGCAGGAGGAGCAGCCCTTCAGTAGGCAAGACCTGCACAGTACACCCTCAGGATGCCCTCGCGGATCCTGACACTTCAGCTGTTAGCTCTGCTGTCGGTATTTTCCTAAGTCACTCATTGCTGGAGTGCCGTGCCTGGCAGCTTTTATACCACGAGCAAAAGAAAGAATTTCAGGGAAAGGTTCAGCGTGGCAAGAGACCTCACAGAGCGTGAGCCAGGTTTGGGTCCAAAACCTCATTGCGTTGTGAATGAAGAGCTGTTCCCAGGGTAATGTACACCTCCTGATACAGGATCTTGGCCCAATGCTACGCTAACCCAACTATGGGATTTCCCCATCAGAGCAGGGTCTCGTTCACACAGCCTGGGAAAAGCAAGACTGGGTACATATCCTTACAGAAGTGTGTGGAAGCTGTTGACAATGGGTCAATGCTGTTGACAATGAGTCAGTACTTGACTAAAGTATCTCAGCCTGGAGAAGAGAAGGCTGCGGGGAGACCTTAGTGCGGCCTTGCAGTGCTTCAAGGGGGCCTCGAGGAAAGATGGGGACAGGCTTTTTAGCAAGGCCTGTGGTGACAGGACAAGGGGTGATGGTTTTAAGCTAAAGGAGGGGAGATTTAGGCTGGATAGAAGGAAGAAATGTTTTACACTGAGGGTGGTGAAGCACTGGCACAGGTTGCCCAGAGAGGTGGTGGAGGCCCCATCCCTGGAAACATTGCAGGTCAGGTTGGACAGGGCTGTGAGCAACCTGATCTGGTTAAAGATGTCCCTGCTCACTGCAGGGGGTTGGACTGGATGGGCTCTAAAGGTCCCTTCCAACCCAAAGCATTCTGTGATTCTATGATTCTACGATTCTAAAGTCTTTTGACCATAGGGAAAATCAGCATCACAAAGATGGGCTGTTGCAAAAAGCTGGGTTCTAAGAGGAAGCACTGAAGGTTCATATTCAGCTTTAGAGAACAATGATTAATTGTTATTTATAATACAGGAGTACCTGGAGATCCCAGCTGGACTCAGGGCCTTGTTTTGCTGGCTCCTCTCCACTTTCCCTCTCCTGCTTCTCACAAAATACACCTTCCACTAGTATCAAAGCACTACTGAGTATACATTTTTTTATGACCAAAGCCTAATCCTTCAGGAAACCGATCCTGGCCACTGTCTTGTCAGCCACATATCATTTGCCTTGATTTCAAGTTTCATCCTATCTGCAGATGGATTAACAAGTTGCAAGGTCCAGTAATTATAACCCGGAAAAAGTCCAGCAAACCTCTTTGCTTCTTAAGAGCAGGGGAAGAAGAAAAGAAATGGAAAAAACATCAGCTCGAAATATGTCCTCTAAGGACCACATTAAAATTTATAGATTAAAAAAAATATATCATGTATCAAAATGAAGCCAAATCAGCAGTTTTGGCCTTGCTTCTCTAAGCAGAAAGGCTTTGCTGTCTGACTTCTCCTTGGCTGCCTTTCTAGGCCTGCAATTCACAGCTGCATTGAAGCTGAGCAGGTCCAATAATGCCATTTGTTTTCCACTTAAAAAAAAAAGAGAAAAGAGAAAGAGGGACATATAAATGGATCATAGAAGAAGGGGGCCATTAGCAGACATTTAGTCTGACCATGGCTAGAAGTGCAGATGGTTCAGAGGAACACAGCCAACTTGGCGTTTATATAAGCTATCTTGTATCTCCCTCTTTTTTTCCTGCACTGGCACTCAGATTGATTAAGAGGTCAAATAAAGGCTGCTTCAGTGTGAGAGTGTGCATGATATATGACAAAAAATTCTGTCTCACAGTTAAGGCTTTCTAAACAGCATAAAAGACAAATCAATGTATAAACTAATTCTCAGCCTGTTTAAGTCTTTTCTTCCTGAAAGCCGTATGGACCTCTCTTTTTTTTTTTTTGTCCTTTTTCAAATAAGCTAATGACAAATATTTAGAGAAGTGAAGAAAACCAGGGAGAGCAGTGGAATGTGAATACAAGGAGGTAGAATAGGAAGGGTATTTTTAATAAAGCAGGTGAAAAATACTATAAACATACCTGATTTATTCGATAGACACAATACATTTTCTTCAACAAATATATTTTCTGAAGCGTAAGGAAGAAAAGCAAAAACCAAAGTGTGAAGGTCTTCTTAACTGACTGCTTCCCATGTGGCAACCTACCTCCTGCACTGCCTAGCCTTTTAGCTCAGGTGTTTCTTGTGCACCTGCTTTGCAAAGAGAAAATTTTGACTCTATGAAAGACAATGGAAATTTGATGAAGGAGATGTCTTCTACAATAACAAAAGTAATGATCTCTATATGAGTTCAGGCACCTGGGATTTTGATCCACTACAGTGTTTAAACATCTGTATTTCAGTTGCTTCAGGGATACAGGATGCCTGAACACCTAACTGGTGCCTAAATCATAGGCTCCTAACAAAGAAACCCTCACAAGACTTAGCTGGTGACCTGCTTGACTCTTTGAAACCTTCTGGATCTTCTCCACTGAACTTCAGACACCTTAAAGTGGTTCAGCATCTGAAAATCAGCCAAAGCTGGGAGCTTTATTAAAGGCAGAATCCCACCCCTAAATACATCTAAAGATTTGGGTCTGAACCGAAGCTCAGATTGCAATAGCTCAAGCAAGGCTGACTGAAGCCCTGCCTGTGCTTTTAATGCTTAATTATCCCAGGTGCCACAGGGATGGATACATAGAAAACAGATGGAGAGGTATTCCTGAGCATCTAAAGATAAGCAGATCAGTTAGACCAGGTTCTGTAGATCTTGTTTGAATAGTTAATCACAGGAACACAGAGATGAAGAGAACCACATGGGTCACTGAGCCCAGGTCTGTGATATTTTCTCATTATGATTTACAACCTGGATAGTATCAAGAGCATGCCAGGTGCTTCATATAGTCAAACAGTCTGACAAGCTGGTATTTATTTTGGAGCCAAAGGAGGCCAGTCTGTTTTATGAATCAAGGTTGTTGTTATTTTTTATTTTGAGGATGGGAGGTTGCTAATCATTTTGTTTGCACTGTACTTTGTGAGGTGGTATTTCTGCTCGCCTCCATTACTGTTGGCTGTGCATCAAATCCTAGTACTTTAATTTAAGAATCACGATTATTAAAGCTTTCTTCATAACTTTACAGAGTTATCCTTGAATGTATTTTGCTTTGGGCTATTTAGACACAGCTACACACACATATAGTTCGTGGAAATTATCAATAAATAAATACATGCATCATATGTGCTTAAGCCCACCCCTATACGTTCCCTAGATTTGTACATGATTTAAATATATGTATGCATGTCACATAAAAACTTCTTAAAAATCCAACTGATATCAAGAATTGTCCCATTGCCTGAAGCAGACAATTGTTCCTTTTCCAGACACAAAACCAGATGATAATAGATACACCTTTTGTAGCTGGGATTATTGACGCAGTTTAATCACTTTGAATGTGCATAAGAGAATTAATAGCAGCCTGAAGTTAAAATTGATAACCAGAATTCTTATTTACTGACTGTGAGTTTATGTGACAAAACTACTTTTTTACGTCTGCTTTAAGGAAAAGTCTTTCATGGGGTTTGACATACTGGAATAAGTTTCTCTATAAATATCCCAGAGGAAGCAAGTGTAGATGATTTTAGAAGCATTTATTGGACTGTAGAAAGTGAACATTATTGAATAGATCAATATTTTTTGAAAGGTGCTCATATAAAACACCACTAAAAGATTCAGAAATGATCCGTAGATATTTTAAGCTTGCTAGTGACAGAAGTGACATCTGATAAAGATGGGGATAAACATACCAATGAAAGATATTGTCTATTATTCTACACTATATCATCCATTTATTTGTTTGCATTGGTAACAATCAGATTATTGACTTTTAATAATTTCGTAGCCCTTGGTAAATTATTTATGAATGTGCCCTTAATAAAAAGTGTGACCATTAAAGGTTTTCTTCATAGGATTTGCATCTGAACAGTTCCCTCTGACACATAAAGTGCCCAAAGTGTTCACTGAGCAATTGTTTCTAGTAATGAAATGTCTTTGAAATCTGGCTGAGAGTAACAAATTTAAACCAGTGAAAACCACTTTGTAGGCAGTGATACGAAAAGATCAGCTAGACTTCTGAAAATGGGCACAGAATGGAAAAAATCAGGCCTGGTAGGATATTTCTTACAGCAGGATAGTTTTTGGGAGTACTTCCAGATACTCGGTGTAAGGAGGTGTAACAGGAAGCATTTAAAGCTAATTTGGTTCAGGTACTAAACATTTCCACAACTGAATGTCACTAGAAAAATCAAACATAAAATGCAAAGCCATNTAAAAAGGAACAGACTGAGTTCCTAAATCTCTGCAGTGCAACGTCTTGATGCACACATCAATACTGATAGCTTATAGTTATCTGGGACAGCACATTTAAAATACGGGAGGGC
>VYZW01026091.1:3063-42470 GCA_013401315.1 Balaeniceps rex
CCCCGCCGCCCGGCTCCCCTCGCCGCTCGCTCCGACACGACACGGCGCGGCACCCCCGCCGCTCTGTGCCTCCGCACAGACCCCGCAGACACTGCCGCACTCCTCGGGGCTTTCCCCGGGACCCGCCAGTCCATCGCCCGGCCCCCGCTCACCTTCTCCCTCGGTGCAGCCGCAGCCCGCCGACCGCTCCGCTCCTGCCTTGGCTCACAATGGCCCCTCCGCAGCCACGCGGCACCACGCGGGGCGGGGAAGCACCAGCAGCACCAGCCCCTCCACCGGCAGCCGCCCCTGTACAGGGAGGGGCCGTCGCCATCAGCCTCACTGCCCACCCCTGGGGCTCCTCCAGCTCCGCCCCGCAGCTGGAGCCCAGCAGGAACAGGGGGCCATTGCCTGACCCCCACAGCGCATCACCTCCTCCGCAGGCTCTGTCAAAATATGACCCCAGAGCACACAGGAAAGCATTGGGAAAACAGTGCAACGGGAAAAAGATAATCAGAAAACTTTGTGGCACATTGTAAGACAAACTAGGACCTGGAGCACGCAAAAGGGCTCAGGGGCAACCTAGAATGTGAACCGAGAGGTACAGTGTGCCAGGGCACACCCCCAACACAAATGAAGGGCCTTGCTGCACACCGAAAGGGCCCTAAGGCCTGCCATGGGGCTCAGTGTGGCTCACAGAACATCATCGGCAGGCAGCCCCTGACCCTGTGGAAACCCTGTCTCCCTGGCACTGCTTTTGGTGGCCCTGGCCCTCAACACCAGACATTGCCCACGCAGCGAGAGTGCTGACAGCAAACCCAGCAGCAGCCTGGAGACTTCACAAGGCCTTGGAGTGGTCCCAGGTGCTGCCAGGATGATTGGAAATGCCACTGAGAAGTCTCAAGTTTCTATGGCAATGAAAGGAAAATTCCGCCCCCCCCCAACTCTGTGAACAGCACAAGCCTTCCTCCAAGGTAGTCTGAAGACCTTGGGACCAACCCCCTCATACAATGTTTAACTTCCTCCCCCAGACACTGTCCTCACACATTTTTTTACTGAGTGCAACGGGACTGCAAGAACCACAGCCATGAGTGCAAAGAATAAAGCAATCATTTAATTAATGAATGCACAAAAGCAACAATTGAGAGTCAGTCTGCTACAGGGCTCTGTGCCAGTACACTCCTAGTTTACCTGCAGCACCTTAGTCATTACTGGACCAGTGTTCAACAACCCAGTTGCGGAGAGTCAGCTCCTGTTACTGCTCTTGATGTGGCAAATCACTGAGGAGCTGTCCCAGTTCTCCAAGCTTTCTCCTTCAAAGGTAGGATTCAGGTCTGGTATTTGAGAGGAAAACCCTTTATCTGATCTATATGTGCGTCTGCCCTACCCCTAGGCAAGAGCCCTGCAAAAAACTTTCACAGCTCTTACCTCCCTGCCACTTCAGCAGTTTGCCTCACTATACTGCGCCTGCACCAGATCAATCCTAGACCTCAGATCAGAGCACAGAACTGAAAAGGGGGCACAGAGGAAAGTAACTGTAGTGATCCTAACTAGAAGTGTTGCACATTGAGGAGTTGGTGATCCACACAACAGTTAACCCGAGAAGGCACAGGCCTGTACTGTGCTGCACGTATAGGTTGGCTTTCGAGTCTGTGTCGTGCTGAGCATATTCCTTGCCCACAGGATAAATTTAGCCAGCTAATCGTAACAAAGGAGCCTGTAGGCAGCTCCGACTTCGCATTGGCAATTACACCAGCTGCACATCCTTGTCTTTAAAAGTGAAGCAGCAGTTTGTCATGTGAACATTCTTCTGTTCGATAGTAGAAATAATGAATGGCATTATTTTCTTCTAAGAGAATCCCATAAGAGCTCTAAAGACAAAGCCTGCAGAACCTCCCCCACATGATGCAGGGCATCTGCACCAAGTGCCCTGCCCTGGCTGGAGGTCCCTCTGATTCTGCTGGGATTCCCAGCATTTGCAGGGACATGAGATTATCTATACTATCCCTTTTTCCTTCTAGAGTTAGCTTCAACAAACGGAATTTCAATCAATACCTTATGGACTCCAAGTGCCCTTCCCTCTGGGACCGTAACAAAAACTACCCCTGGTGCATTACAGTTACAAACCCCAAAGAAGAGTTCACAGCCTACCGTTTATGGTTGAGGGCTTACAGTTTATTTTCTAAGGATTTAGACCTTTCTATTTAACAGTATGCCATCAAACCTGAACCCTACAGTGATAAACTGCAAATCTCAGAACCCAAACGATCACTGAGGATTTAAAATTTATTGATGAGGTTAGATCTAAAATCCTGTGCCTTGATCAGTAAAAGAGTAAACTGTAAACTGCAGCTGATAAACACCGAGCCCTACAAAATACAGTAATAAAGCTCAACTCTCAAGTGAGAAACCATGTAAAACAAACTTTAAACAATAAACCTTAAGTGACAAACTCTGAACTCTCAGTTTTAAGGGACAAATACCAAAGCATGTATGATCAGGAAGACAGTATCGAGAAGCTGAGTAACTTGAGCCCCCAGTTTTAAAAGTTTCCCCTTTATTTGGCAGAGCACCAGAACATGAACACACCAAGAACACTTCACAGTCACTGTTCATAGGCTCGGTTTCAGCCACCATTCATGTCACAATATGCATGAATCAATCTGTGTGGCTGCACTAAGCTGCACTTCCACAGAACCTACCTTCAACACCAAGAGGACTAATTCATCTCCATTACAGACAATTAGTATTTGTGGTCCTCTCAGCTCCATGGGCAAACATCCAGAGCCAGTGGGGCTACATCTGGCTGGCAACCAGTCACCAGCAATGTTCCTCAGGGCTCAATTCTAGGGCCAGTTCTGTTCAGTACGTTTACCATTGATCCAGATCCAGGAGTTGAATGCACCATTAGCAAGTTTACTGACGATACCAAACTGAGATGGCATTGGATCTCTCGAGGGCCAAGCGGCCTTGCAGAGGGATCTAGATAGATTGGAGCATTAGGCAATCATCAACAGCATGAAATTTAACAAGAACAAATGCTGGATTCTGCACCTGGGCCGAAGTAACACCAGGCACAAGTCTAAATTGGGAGAGGGGTGGCTGCAGAGCAGCCCTGCAGAAAGGGATCTGGGGGCGCTGGTTGGCAGCAGGCTCAGTAGGAGCCAGCAGTGCGCCCTGGCAGCCAAGAGTCACAACACATCCCAGGGTGCATCAAACACAGCATAGCCAGCTGGTCAAGAGAAGGGATTATCACTCTTACTTAGCGTTGGTGTGGCCTCACCTTGAGTACTGTGTGCAGTTCTGAGCCCCACCGTTTGAACAGGATGTTAAGGTGCTTGAATGTGTCCAGAGGAGGGCAACAAAGCTGGTGACAGGGCTGGAAGAAATGTCCCGTGAGGAGCGGCTGAGGACTCTGGGTTTGTCTCATTTGGAGAAAAGCAGGCTGAAGTGCAACTTCTTTTCTCTCCTTTTCCTGAGAAGGGGACGTGGAGAGGGAGGTGCTGACCTCTTCTCCCTGGGATCCAGGGATAGGATGCGTGGGAATGGCTCAAAGCTGTGTCAGGAGAGCTTTAGACTAGACATTAGCAAGCATTTCCTTAGAGAGAGGGTGGTCAACCACTGGAACAGGCTTCCTGGAGAGGTGGTCGATGCCCCAAGCCTGTCAGTGTTTAAGAGGCATTTGGACAATGCACTTAATAATATGCTTCAACTTTTGGTCAGCCCTGAATTGGTCAGGCAGTTGGACTAGATAATCGTACGTCCCTTCCAACTGAAATACTCTATTCTATGACACCTATGACTATCAACCAGCATCTCCCTAAGGGACACGGTACCTGCTGAGAGAGAGAAGCATTTATGACAACCAGTAAAACAAGTCCTGCAGTCACTAATGCTGCCTCAAAAGCCTGTTCCTCTGGCAAGCAAATCCCACCCTGAGGGCTCACTGGGAAGTCTCACCAACTGACCAAGGGATGCTTGGGCACAACTGAGGAGGAGATGGTGATGGCAAAGAACTCACGGGGAAGCCCAGAAGAGGCATCAGGGAACTGACTGAGGAACTCACATCCCAGAAGAGCCATGGGGGACCCCTATGCCCCAGAGGAGAAGGCATCAGGCTGCTGTGCCAGTGCTGGAAATATCCAGATCCCAGCATGATGTGTGGATGCCTCGGGGACAGGGGATCCTTATGCTTTGGAGCAGCTGTACAAGGCTTCCAGAGGCTCAATGGAGGTTTTAATTAAATAGCACCTGGTTTACTTGGTGCCCACATTTTGTGCACAGGGACAGAAGTAGCTTCAGAGAGCCCAAAGATGTCTTTCCTCTCTCCGTTTTTGTTTCCTCAGTTCTCAAATAACTAACTTGGGGCTGCATTAATTTTCCCTTACTCATAAGCACCTTAAATCTGTTTGGTTCACCAGTCTTAAACTTTCGTGTTGCTCACCAGCACTCTTGGGCATGCTTGCTACAACCAGACCTCCTCCCACGGATGCCGTGTCAAAATTCTGCTCCAGGGCCCGTCTGCTTCCCCACAGCTCCAGGGTTTCTGAAGAGCCGAGCATGCGCACAGGCCCACGCTGTGGAAGAGCCTATGGGACCCAAAAGCGAGATAAGGATAAAGGGAAAGTTTTCCCCGAGTGTCCCAGCGGTGAGCATGGTGGGGCCAAGCCCTCTCTGCACCCCCGCCTCCAGGCCGCGGCCGCCCCCGCGGGCCGCAATCATTCCCACGCCGAGGGCAGCCAAAGGGACGCACTCATCTCGGCTGTTCTCGGGCCCTCGGCACCGAGCGCCGCCCCCCGACACTCGCTCCCGCGCCGCTCCCGGGCACGACGCATGCGCCGGCCGCGAACACGGCGGGAGCGGCGGTGCGCACTCCAAGACTGCGCATGCGTGCTCTCAGTAGCTACGGTACTTCGTTGCACTCAAGAGACTGCAGCAGGGCGCCCGGCAGGTTGCGCTGTGCGTGTGTGGTACTGTTGTGCGCAGTACTGCTCCAAGTCGTTGTTGCGCGTACGTGCGTCGGCTGGCAGGCTGCAGTGCCGCGCTTTGAGCACGCGAGGTCAGCAGTGTCCAGCACCGGCTGCCGGTGCGAGTGCACGCGCCAGCTCACTCGTGTACTAAAGCCGTCCGTGCTCTGTTGACGTCATCGCCGGAAGTGCCTTCTGCGATATCCGGTGTGCGGTTCTTTCCCGGCGTGCGCCGCCTGTGATGCGTGAGCGGAAGGCTCCAGTGGAGAGCTCCAGCCTGAGCATCGGGGGCTTCCTCGGCCGTGGCTGGGTCCGGCGCAGCTGCTCCGTCGCTTTGTTTTGATCCTAGAGTTGGCGAGCTACGAGCGCAAGCGCAGTGCGTACAGGACCGCCCCGCCCCGCCCCGCCCCGCCTCGCCTGCCCTCCCTCCCAGTCCGGGGCCGCCGCTGCCCAGTTGAGGTGCACAGCGGTGCCGTTCTGCAGATGAGCAGTCTCGATGGCGTTTCGGTAACCCGTCAGGACCTGAAGTGGGGCGGGTGGCTGTGTCTGTGCCGCGGTGGTGGGAGGAGGATCCCCCGAGGCTGGTCCGCGGCGCGGTAGCTGCGGGGCCCTCGGAAGGGGTGCAGCAGTGCGGGAGCGGCCTCCTCCTTGCCAAGCCCGCGGCGCTTGTTTTTCCTGGCGACCGGGTCGCTGCTGGGGGCCTTGGGCGGGAGCGGCGCCTGGGGAGCGCAGTGGGGGTCGTACAGCTGGAACTGGGGCTGCCTGGTCAGCCTGGCTGGGGCCCCACGCTGGATGTAAAGTGTTTCTGTCGGAGCAGCGCTTCGTTACTGCTCTGCTCGTGTAATTCAGTGAACTTTACTAGTACGGTTCAAAACTAATGCTTCCAGGGAACTTTTAACACAGCCCTGGATTTATGTTGTCTTACGCTCCTCTTATGGTACCCTGGAGCACCGGCTCTCCCTTATTGCCCAATACTTAGTCAGCATCTCAGTAAAGAGTCATAGTTTTTCATGAACTCTGAATGCTGTGTTATATTTTTTTCTAGGTATAAGAATCTACAAGTGACCCTGAAGTTAAGTTGTATGCTGGTGTGTGTCCGCCCCCCCCGATATTTAGGGTGGAGTAGGTACTAAAATACCAGAGAAGACAGATTATTTTTGGTCCACTGAAAAACTATGCAAGTTGCAAAAGGTGGGTTTTCTGTAATTTGCATATAGTTCTCGATAGCTGGTTTTCTGTGTACTTTGCAATGTAACCTGCTTGCTTTCAGAAACTTTTGCTGTTGTCTCTGGAAAGAGTGATGCCATGATTCCCTTATCAGCAGGGATTCTATGGCAAGTAGAAAGCTCAGCAAAAGCCTCAAAACTACCTATTTATGAAACTAGTTTTAATTGTATCAGTAATATATGAATGTCTTCTGTGAGAAAAGAAAGTCTGGATGTTGATGTCTGGCATCTTGAGTTTTAACCATATCGCTCACTTCAGGTAGTTATGGCAGCTAGTTTTCTAGCTTGGTCCATATAGCTTTCTCCTGATGCACAATGCTCTCCTCAGTCTTGTTCTGTTGTGATTTGTAATAAGACTCCAGAATAGCATCTCATCAGCCTGTTTTGTTTTCTGAAGATTTCTTTATTACAACTGGAATAAAGAAGGGTATGTTTTTCTTGTTTGTTTCTGCAGCTTTGTCAGGATGATGCAAGTGCATTGGTCAAGTTCCTGATGTGAGTTACTGGCATTGGGTATAACATTTTTTGCGCTGTTTGTTTGATGGAGTTATGAACAGAAACTGGGAGACTGGAGACTGTGAGAAGAAAGAATTTTGGCTTATGCTGCAGTGCCCAAACTGAGACACCAGATGTGAAATTCACTGAAAGGAAGGGATACAGAGTTGCCCAATATGGACTTTGCAGAAGAGAAGTGGTGAGTTCATGTGTGCAAGTTGAGAGGGGAAGGAGAGAGGAGCTGGTCAAAAAGACAGCCACGAAAGATGGAGAGTAGTAAAAGTAGAAAGGCAGAGTAGGAGCATTTAAACATATGGTGGGAGATTGGGCCAGGAATAATGGTATTCCATGGTGCGTTTCAGAGGAGCAAAGGGGCGTGAAGCAGAAAGAAATCCAGGGCTGTTCAGGAAGGTGCTGTAAGAAGGTCCCAGGCTTGTTCCAGTTTCTGTCCCTTGCCTAGAGAATTCCCAACAGAAAAGAGTTCAGCCTGCAGACATGGGGGTTGCAAGTGCATCAAAGGATTCCTTGGAAGTGAAGAGGGCTATGATACTGGTTGCGAAGAACAGGTTTGGCTTAACGGGATGAGTGCAAAATTAATTTATGCTTAGAAACAAAGCAGAATAAAGTGTTGGTATAGAGAATAGAATGACTTTTGTGAGGACCGCAGTGGTTTGCAAGTATTTGGAAGATTTGTTCAAAGTTTGAAGATAAATAATGGCTTGAGAAATCAGGGTTGCGTGCGGTGTGTGAAGTTTGGGTGCGTGTCTCAGGGCAGTGAGATAGTGAAAGATGCCTCTCTTGGTCTCTCTTTGGTAGAAGATAATGGGAAGGATTGCCACCATTACGTGATGATTTGAGATCTGTCAGTTTTGTGGTAACATGAGGGGTGAGGGTTTTGGTGGGACAAATTGGATTCAAAGTCTGTAAGGGTGGTGGTGAAGCTGTAACTGTGATTTTGGAGTGGGAGGGCAGGAAGGTATTATGCTTTCCAAGCTGATCATTGTTGGTGCTGTGAGGTACTGGACAGATAACGGAATAAAATGTTATGCTTAGGTGATGGAATGAAATGTTTTACTTGCCTCCCACTTGAAACGTTGGTCTTTTCCAGCAGAATTGTGAAGATTAATGTAGTCACAACTTTCAGTGGGGAAAAAAGTTCAACTGTTCATTGGAGTGTTGTGCTTATGATTCACTTCCCATCCAAACTGGAGCTTGGACTGCTTTGCTCTACTGTAGGCTGCAAGCTGGTGCATCGTTTCTTAAGTACTAATCTAAAGATGCTTCTGCTGCTGTGACCATAAGTTCATTCAAAAACCAATTATGGTGAAAGTAGACCTTAGCATGGAGCCAATTAATCTCTGTTGTCCAAAGTCTGTTGAATGAGATGTTTTCTGTTGTTTGGGTTTTTTTTTAAATGATTACATATAAGTATATAGTTCTATTAACACTAAAACTGTGCATGCCAAGCCTCTAGTGGCCCTTTCTGTTGATTGAAAGTTCAGGTTGAAAACATGTCTGCCAAGTGAAAGGCCAATGTCAAAAATTACTTTAGCCTTGATCTTGAAGAGCCAAGCAGGTGACAGTGAATTCTAAAATTCCTTTTAGTGTTACGAGAATGTTCCTGTTTCGTTTTACAAATTGCCAGGAACTTGTGAAGGAAGGCATTAAGAAGGTGAGTGTGTGTCATACACTGCACTGACTTTGGGTGCTCAAAACTCCAAATAGTGTTTCTTTTGCCAAGCTGCGTGCCTCACAGTGATACTATGTTAGCAGTTATGCTGAGGTTTTGAGGAATGAAAAATCTAAAGTTAGTGCAGAGAGTAAGTGCTTTATATACATTTCCACAATAAGATGTTTCCAGAGCAACATAGGTTCTGTAATAGAGGTGAAAGGTCTGTTCAAGTCTTATGGCTTTATTAGATAATTCTGTATGTGTTCTGACTTGTACCATAAGGTATTGACCAGGCTCTGCTTAAAATATCTTCTTTTGTGTTTGACTTTGAAGTTGCTGTTTCATTATGTGTTTTTTACTTGGATCATCTTTGTAATATGGGAAACTTACTGTCCAAATTTTGGTCCTCAGGTAACATGATTATTTTCTTTTTTTTTTTTTCCTTCTTGTAACTCTAAGGAATAATGAGCAAAGCTGACCCATTGTCAGCAAACAGGGCTGAAGTAAGCTTTCTTGGGTGTCAGTGCTTAGCTTTTCTAATGACTTCTGTAGACAGCAGGATGTTATTTGAGGTTGCAGAGGCCAAGTTAGGTCTCATTCTTTTTGTGTGCTGTATGCTTTTTTTTCAGCAACACAGGTTTTGTGTCACTGGATTCAGAATTTCGTAGGCTTAATCTCCCCCCTGAAGGGATTTCTGAATGACTCCTCGGTTGGCTCATGAAGGATTGCTTTAACAAGATTGCATTGTGTTCCTTGATGATCCATTTCTGAAATGGCCTGCATTCTGACCAAAATGCTACAGAGGTGCCCCAAGGTGTTTTTTCTCATGTGCTACATGCAAGATAAGGCCTTTGCAATATCTAAACCTAAGAATGGTCAGTGTGTGTGCCTCTCCCTTGGTACTTTCTAGTATGACTGCTGCTTGCCAATGCCACCACTGTGCTGGTCTTGGAAAAACTATAGGTGCGTTTGCAAGAAACTGCAAATGAACCACTAAATCCTGATATATCTGACTTGGTTCTGTGTGAGGCCAACTCTAGAGTTTCTGCATTAATCGTAAAATCACAGAATGTGTGACTTGAGCAAACTGCCTACTATTGCGTGAGAAACGTTACACAATGATTGTCTTCTCAGTGCTCATCTCTGAGCCCTGTATCTGGTATGCATCTTCACCTTTGTGTGTGTATGAGCATTTAAGGGAAAACTTTTCATTGTGGCAATAAATACAACATAATGCAGGCGATCCATCCAGGTTTCCTGCGTGTTGTTAGTGCATGTCTTGCCCATGGGTCTGGTCCTGGCATTGTGTTCAGATCTTGTTTCACAGCTACCAGAAAGTGCTGAACTGTAAGAATGGTTTCAGTGCAATATGCTTTTCTTTTTGTCCCCAGTTCCACTACACTCGCCTGAAAAAAAGTGATTTCTTGTCTCATCCAGAATCCTGGTATACAGGGCTTAGACTGGCTGGATCAGGCTGTCAGTGCATGTGTGGTGCTTCCAGGCCATTGTACTGTTGCCAGTGATTCCTGTCAATGGTTCTGGGGAAGAGACATGAGAAACGTGCCAGCTGGTTGGGCAGGCAGTGCACCGTGATTTCATCTTGACCTCTTTCCCTCAGCGGTTGAGCAGAGCCCTGGCAGTCCATGTCTTCTACAGCTCTCTGTGTAGATGTTTCAGGAGCTGTGTTTGACTGGCTTGTGAGCTTCCATTTGACTTCTGGCTCTGCAGGTCACTTGTGGTCCTGGGTGATGGACCTTTTCCTGCCGATTTGCTCACGGACTGAGTTTTGTCAAATACCTTCTGTATTTTTGAAGGACTGTGTAAATATAAATCAGTTTGTTATATGGTAATATTACTCTCAGCTCATAGCAGCGTTTTAGACAAAGGGAAAAGACTATGCAATGAAGCCATCGTCTTAAGACCTGCCAAACTTGCAACTGAGAGTTTTGCCATTGCTTTGCAATTGTGAAATGTTGTTTTCTAAGCTCTTTGTGCTGAGAAAGGGGACCTAACAATAATGCAAACTGTATTGTTATTTCTGATATGCATTTAGTCGACTACAGCTTTAAGAGGCAGCAATTACAACAGTTTCTGCTGATATTTCATGCTGATATTTTGAAGATTCTTGAGAAAAGAATCCTGAGGGCAGAAATGCTGAAAATGCACGTTAGAAAGTTTTCATTGAGGACATGAGGCAGTGAGTGCAAATGAATGGCTGACACCTTGAATGACTCATCTTCCCTCTTTCTATAGGAAATCGTACTGGTAGAGTTAGAGAAACTGGAGCCAAGCTGTGTTGCTGCAGTTTGTGGCAGTTTTAGATGAGATTGGTGTTCTGTGGCATTTTCATGTTTATTTCGGTCTAATAAGATGTAGAATTTACCAGTGTGCGTATGACTTGGAAATCGCTATTATGACTGTTTTAATATGTATTGTTCTTCTGGAGAGACGCTTTATGTCAAATCCCTGCTGTCTGTTTTAGAATTAACTGGGCTGGTTGGTTTGGTGACAAAGCTCCCACAAACTTCATTGCTTCCTCCTCCCCTCCCCACACCACCCCCACCAAATAGTATATTGCCAAGTATAAATTGTTCTCTTTGATTTACCTTCATAGCATCCATTGCTACAGACTACAGCAGGAAGTTCTCAGGTACTTTCTGAGATGGAGGATGATGCCAAGTCATCTGTGATGGAAGAGCAGTGTTCTCGTACTTAAAGATCAGTTTTTCCACAGGTGTCTTGGATAGTCACTGAGTGTTTTCTACTAGAAAAACACATTTATAAAACAGGTTAGATGAATGTCTGTCAGTGTTAGTATAGTTTCTGTTAGTGATGAGTACTAGAGCTTAGACAGAAAGCTTAGCTTTAACTGGTCTTGTTAAAGCAGAAGCAGGGTTCGCCCTGAGGTATTTTCTTTGCTTCCTAATTTCCTAGGCACAGAGTCAAGCTAGGGGATAAGGATTATCTCCTAAGTCATCCAAATTTCACATCAGAATCATCCAAACAGGTATGTGTCTTTGCGTTACTGTGAAGTACTACTGTGCCTTACTACCAGAATGGTGCATATTTTGAAATTCAGCAGAAGATACGCAATCTCAGACATGTATTGCAGCTTCTTGCATCTCTCTCTGTTACTGTAATAGTGACCTGTTCTCTTTGATCAACATGTTTTCTTTAAGGAGTTACAACCACTTCTCATCTCTATGTATTTTATGTTATGATGTCCTTGCAGAAATATTTATTAGCTCACTCTTATCCTTTGCTCCCTTTACTTTTCTCATTGCCCTCCAATAATTTGTTTTACTTTAACAAGTTCTAATTGTAAGAACTAGCTGAATAAAGCAGTGATTAAAGATAAACTCAGTATCTATGTGGTTGTAACCCTTTGGAGGAGAAACAAATATCCTACTGTGTTTTGTAACATTTCTGGGATAAATCTGGGAAAATACTCATGACACTTCGCATGTTTTGTGATTCTCCCCCCTGCCCCCTCAAGTTGTGATTTTGAAAGCTCAACACTCAAACTAAGAAACAAGTTTTGTCATTTCTAATGAAAGTTATCTGATGACATAGGTATCAGTGGAACATTTCATTACGTTTTCACGGTTAAAATTTTGTTAGCTTTTCTCAATATTGTCACAGCATATTTCTGTGTTCAGATTTCATGTAGAAACAGTGATGTACAGTGCTAATGCAAGTCAATCGTGAACAAGTAAGATACTCATGATTTGTAAATTATTTTATTTTTTTATTGTGTTATCACCATTCTTAGCCAAAGCTATTGCACTGAGTTGTAGAACAACTAGGAAAAGATCTATTATTGTCACAGATATGCTGTCTAAAGGTAAAAACAAATTCATGGTAAGGGTGTTTTGGAGGTGAGGGATATGGGGGAGGTTATATCTCATGACAGAAGTTTGGATTTATTTACAAAATATGTTGTTTGTAGATTTTGGCGGTTGCTGTCTAGTGAATCTCTTTTAAGGATTTCAGTATTAGAAAATCTACAGATACTTTTGTAGTTGTTCCTGTATGTTCTGTAGTTGAAATCCTCTGAAATCATGTTGACCGTGTCTCTGTTTTGCCTAATGTTTGCCCACAAGCTTGGCACTACCTCATCATTTCTTAAGCCACATCATTGCCCTCTCATTCTTGCATCCTAACAGTCTTGAACTTGCTGATTTCAGTTGCATCTTTACCGTGTTTTGGCTAACTCATAATTCACTTTTGTCTCCTTTTCTGTAGATGTTGCAGAGCAGAGTTAGAGGATATGCTGCTAGACCGGGGATATAATACAGAATGTGGGAGGTGCCTAGCGAGAGTAGTGGATTATAGGAGGTGATGGCATTACATTTTATTAGGTCTTTTACTTACAGCACAACTTCTATTTGTTTTCTGAAATGTGGACTGTGCATTGTCTTGGGTTGATTCTGGTTGTGACTTTTAACAGGTCTGGACGAGGTGTGTGTGCAAGGTGGCTTCTTAGGAGTTTTGGACTGTAATTTCATTTCTGTTACAGAGCTCAAAGGTAGCAGTTGGAGAACTCAAGTGGCCATGGTGGGACCACGAGCACCATGTTCAAAACTGTCTTGAAAGTGTAGACGATTAGGAGAGTCTAACTTAAGGGACTATGACCATCCTGGTAAAAGTCCCTTGCTAGAAAAGCTTGCGTGTAACGCAGCCAGATCTAAAATCATGACTTAGCTGGGCAAACTGAAAAGTGATGCCTTAAGTTGTGATTTATTCGTGTGGTGTGTGTGGATCTTAGTTTGCATTCACAGTTGTACAAGCTCATTATAATTTGACTGTGTAACCCTGTCTGCTTTAAGAAATTGTTCTGGAATAGTCCTTGTCTTCAAAGTAGAAGGTAAGAAAGGAATGTTGCAAGAAATGGAAATGTGATTGCAGCTGAGAATCTGAGAGGAGCACATCTCAGTACGGAGACAGACCGCGTAACTTTGAAAGGATAGGCAATGTTGAGCTTTCACAATAAAACTAAGAATAGAAGAGGAAGCATGAAGCTGGAGGATGCATTTGTGAGACTGTATACTGTCTAAATGTGTCTAATCGTTGTGATTCATTTCCCCCCATTTACTGCATTATCATCTTAGGTGATGACAGACTAGACATAAAACAACAAAGCTGAAAAGTGAATTGTGTAGAGATTACAAAACAGTTTGATAGGAAAAGTGGCAGAAGAGGTCTGCAGAAAGAAGTTTGCTTTCTTGCGTCTATCAGCACAAGCTTTATCTGTGTCTTTCTTAGGCTGCTGTGATTTGCTCACACTGTTGCATAGTGAGCAGCCTGACGTTTAGGCTGAGAAATGGGAAGTAGGAAGTCCTATGGTCCTTCCTGCTCTAATATCACTTTAGGTGTACACTAAGGTGAACAACACTATTCACAGTAGTATAAAGCAGTGTTTCACAGTACTGTATGTTATCTGGATGTTCTAATGAAATATGTAACTAATCAGTTCAGCAGGGATTTCACTTCTATCTCCAGGATGACTGGTAATCAGCTCCGTGTCCACACATAACTTACTGTTAATGAATGTGGATTTCAGTAACTTGCTAAATGCTGACCTACACTCAAAGTCCAAATTAAGGTACAGATAAGCTATAGTAACGTGCTGTTGTTGAAACATTTAAGGCTTCTTCAAAGTGTTTGTTTTTCCTTTTTAATTTATTATACTGTGTATGTGTCGTAAATCTCTTTGAAACTGTTAAACTTCTGTGTTACAATTTCATTCCTGCTTGACAAGTATTATCTATTATTAGTTTCTCAAGAATGCACGCCCTGGCAGAGCTGCGTGTATTCAGAGATGTGTAGTTCTAAAGGTGGTTTTGATGTGACGAGGTGTCAATCAAACCATATGAAACTACCTGAAATCTGTTTGATTTCATTTTGAATTTCTTGTTTTCTTTGCTTCCTTGCAGAGTGTCTGTCAGCTACCAAATAAAGACAGTGTATCCACTGAGGAGAAGTGATATCTGGTAAACCTAAAAAATCAGTGGATCTCTGGTACACCACAGGCATTTGTTTAAGGTTGTGTGTTCAAATCTCCTTCCACGCCCAGAGCATGGCGCTTACTAGGTATCTAACTCCTTTGTGTAGTATTGCACTGGTTTTGGATGGGATGGAGTTAATTTTCTTCATAGCACCTTGTATGGATCTGTGACCAAAACAGTGTTGACAACACACCAATGTTTTAGCTGTTGCTGAACAGTGCTCACACAGTGTCAAGGCCTCCTCTGTTTCTCACATTGCCTGCCACCAGCAAGTAGATTGGGGGTTACACAAGCAGCTGGGAGGGGACATAACCAGGACAGCTGACCCAAACTGGCCAAAGGGGTATTCTATACCATATGGCATTGTGCACAGCAATAAAAGCTCAGGAAAATGAGGAGGAGGGGCAGGTGAGGATGACTGAGCACTGGAACAGGTTGCCCAGGGACCTTGTGGAGTCTCCATCCTTTGAGATATATGGTCCTGGGCAACTGGCTGTAGGCCCTTCAGCAGGGGAGCTGAATCAGATGACTTCCAGAGGTCCCTTCTGAACTTAACCATTCTGTGATTTGATTCTGGGGGGTTATGGCGCTTGTCTTCCCAAGTAACAGTTATGTGTGACAGAGCTCCACTTTCCTGGAAATGGCTAAACATCATCATCATCCCTGCTCATGGGAGGTAGTGAATGAATTCCTTATTTTGCTTTGCTTGCACACACACTGCTTTCCTTCACTTCTTAAACTGTCTTTATCTCAACCCACAAGTTTTCTCACTTCTACCCTTCCAATTCTTTCACCCATCCTGCTGGCATGAGGGGGTGAGCGACTGGCTGTGTGGGGCTTAGCTGCCTACCGGAGTTAACCCACAACAAGTGTGGAAGCCACTGTATAGCTGCCGATCTCTGCAATGGGTTATTGGCAAGAATGCTGCATTTCAACTCCTGACTGCAAACCAGGACCACTTATACCCAGTTTCAGATCTACTTTATAACGCTGCTTTGACATGAATTCTAAGCAAGAGTGTAGCACCGTAACTATGCAGCGTTGAACGCCAATAATTTATAGACCAGAGCAGTTGTGCTCCATCTCTTTGATATGCATTTCATTCTCACATCAGCAGTTTTGGAAAAATAAACTAGTAGAGAATTCCAGAATTTGTGTACTTAAATTGGCAGTAAATCAAGAAGAATGTGGCTGAATTCTGTGTGGCTAGTAACTTCTTATTTGTCTTCAATGCGTGCTTTTCTTTCCCTCTTACTCTAGGCTTACACCCAAAGCTCAATATTTCTGTGCTGTATTGTATTCCACAAGCAGTGACTATGTTCAGTCAGACCATGCTCTGAAAACAGGCTTCACAGTCAATAAGTATGTGCTGTGCCCCAAGAGTCAGCTCAAGCCTTTGTGCAGAGTATTCATTCTAGTTGCACACTCTGTGATCCTCACCCTGAATGGTTTTCTCAATGCATTGGAAATGTTTCTGGTAAATACTGTAGTTTCCTAAATTTTTCACCATGTCCTTGCTGGTATTGGATGCCATTATAACAGGGAGAGGCAGCCTACTTACACTTACATTGTGGCACAAAGAAGGTATGCCTTTGGGGAGGTCATCTACTTTGGAGTTTCTCTGCTGACTTTAAAGATCGGGTGTTCCAAGTGTCATGCATGGCATGTATTTGTTTTCCCATTCTTTTACCAAGCTTATCTATGTCCTTCACTTATTTTCTTTTGGAGGGTGGTGAGCAGGTGGGACTGTCTATCTATTTTGTTTTAAGATGGCATAAGCCTGTAGCCCCAAGGGTAATTAATTTCCCTATTTCCTTTGGCACTAGTAAGAGTAACTCAATACCTTTGTGGCTGTATGAAAAAAAAGTCTGTGGCTTTTGTGCAGATCAGTTTGACTTGCAGCTCTTTGTCTAACCTCGCAATGCATTTGGCAGTTCAGGGTAGCAGTGGGTTGCTCGGAATACTTCCCCGGGTGCTTGGGGTGGGTGCCACGTTTGGGGAGGGTTATGTCGGGCATGGGTTGCTTCCAGAGGGCCTGTTTGGTCAGTCGGTGGGGACAAGGCGCAGGAGGAGGCCTGTGAAGCGCTTCACCCATGACGTGCTGGGAAGGTCTACCCACACAAGGGAGAGGCGGGCACAAGGTGGCCATTGGCGAGCAGGGGCTCTGCGGGCCGACAGCAGGTTGGCTGTTCCTCAGCCGTCTGGGACCTGGTGTGTTGGTGATGTGCCACCCAGGGAGGCCTGGTGTGAGCCGTTTGGGCTGATGGATGCAGCTGGGCTGGGCCATGATGGTGTTGGGGAGGTTCAGGAGTGGGGGAGGGCAAGGGTCATGTTGTAGTAGTGAACTTGACACTCCCCCCCAAAAAAGCTCTGAGCCCCATACCTGCCCTAGTGTACCCACTGGCCCCACATATCTACTGCTAACCTCAACGCTCCCCCCAGCCCCAAACCGTGCCCCCAAACTGTGCCCCCAAACTCCTGATGTAGTTACCTGCTGTTAATCGTAACAGCTTGGTTTTAGTAATAACAACATTGATTTCTAAAAGGTTTTCTAATGGATATTACATGTGATCTGTGTTCCCGGCCCCCACAAGAATTCCTCTTCTCTCCCCCCCCTCCCCCCCCTACTGGAGAAAAAGGAATTTTCAGCACCTTTTGGTGAACAAGATGATGGGTGGATGCATAGATAATGTTTGGTTGGTTGGTTTTTCTCTTTCCTTTTCTTCCAAGCCATCTTTCAGAATGCTCTGTCTATATAACTCTCTAAATGTGCCCAGTCTGGTATAGTATCACACTGCAAAATCCTGAAGGGGAACATGAAGATAAAATTTCAAGCTAAGGAATAGCCTAAGAAAATAAAAGGGTCAGGAAAAGCCAAAGAGAACACTGAAGGACTATGGGAAATCTCAGCCATGCTGCAGGACACAGGGGAAGGCACGTCCTCAGGGAAGGAGAAATGTGTTACTCCAGCTGATGAGATAATGGGCACTATTAATTACCAACTTTAAATACCAGAAGTGTTGTAACAGCAGAAGGAACTACAGATGTCTGGCGCTCTGGCCCAGCAGATCGTGGAGCACATGTAAAACTTTAAAAAACAAACAAATAAACAACAACAACAAAAAAGAACAACAGAACATGCCAAGCAGTTGACCTAAAGCAAACTCTTTAGGCTGCAGTAACAGAATTGTGTAGCTTTGTGTAATGACAGGTTATTCCATCAGTCACAGTTAAAGCTTTGGAAAAGTGCTCTGAAAGTATGATAGCCTAATTGGTCTCAACATTCTTTTTGCTTTGTTTTGCAGGGTAATCCTCCAAAGGAGGACACTTGAAGAGAAGCAGCTGGACATAGTAACACAGTAGTTCACTTCCGTCATTTTCTTTGAGGCAAGCGTCCAAGTATAGGAGACATATCAAAAAGGTAATAGGTTTAAAACAGCAGGAAATTAGTTAAGTGCTATCACTCTTCTAGGCAGTTAAGCATTGAAAGAAATGTGGGTTAAGTGTTTCTATACGAAAGTTTGAGAGGAGAGTACTGAGCAAAAGAACACCAGAAGCTGCCTGGAGCTGTGGCAGAACCAAGTTTGCTCACTGATTCAAACTTTTTAGTTTTTATTATTCTCTTACACATATGAATGAAAACAAACCAAAGAATGATGACATTTTTCTGAAAAACAGAGACTATTTGGGGATCTCTTTAGATAAATTGCGGGGGGGAAGATGGAAATAAGGATGCAGAAAGCAGTAGTTTTCCAGGAAAATGGGCACAGAAATGTGCAGTTTTCGTCCATTACTCAGAGCTTCAACAGAGATGACTGTACTTGTGTTTGGCTGAATTAAACGAGGTTTATATCACCAATGAGACTATGTATTTAATGATGTTTATGTTAAGTGGAATTAATTTTGAAGCTTAAATCATTGGAAATGCAACTTCAGTCTGTCTGCTTGATCAGAATAGCAAACTAACAGAACTAAGATGCTGCAGACCTCTTAGAGAAAACCTATGTAAGAAATCACCTCTTCTAACTATATGCATGTAATGTCTATTGTGATAGAAGTTTGTGCATTGGGAACAGAAAAAAAGCCCTTCTAAAGCTCTGTTTCCATTCAGAAAACGAGTCTTCAAAATAGCTGTCCATACAAATTACCATTTTGATGGTAGCTAGAAAAGGCTGTATTTCCAGTATTCTCCTTCCCTCCTCATTGTTGTGAGAGCTACTGTGGTCTACTGGATTCAGTTATTGTTACACAGTCAGGACAATTTTGTCTCGGTGACAAACATATAAAACAGTACCAGTTAAAGGAGGGCAAAGAAAAAAGAATTAGGCAGTAGGACAGAGTAAGTAGAAAAACTCAAGTACTGCAAGACATTGAAGATCTCTAGTGGGTCACAAATAAGTAGATATTGCTGATCTTTCGGTTTTTTACTGGTTTCTGGGAAGAGAGGAAAGTTAGACTAAGGTTAGTGACAGTAAAGGCCAAAGAGCACCATAGTAGAAATTTTTAAGGAGTGGATTTAAGGCTGGGACAAGCTTCAGTGCTCCCCCCCCGGCCCTTGAAATATATTAGGTGATTTTTAATGCTACACTTTAATATTTGAGTTAGGAAGATCAGGGGGTTGGGAGCTCATTTTACTGCAGAATCTTGCTAAGCCCAGGAAAATATGATGGAAGCTGATGTCAATTATAGGGAATATTTCAGGGTTAGTTCTTAGGAAGGTATGAGTCAGTGCATTAGCTTTGTGATTAATGTTATAAGTAATGTTACAGCTGGGGTTAGGATTAAGGAACTGGAAAGAGCAGCTGGATGAACAGAGATTAGTGCAGGATGTTTCAAAATTTGAACAATATAGATGGCAGTAAACAAAACGAACAGAAGTCAAAATAATTTATTTTCTCTTGCAATGGCTATCATGGTACAAAGGAAGATTAGGGCAGTTGTTAGGTTTCGTGGTTTATGTGTGTTGACAGTACCCATGGAAAAAAAAAATCATGCTGCTTATATTTAACCAAGCTCAGGTTCTGAGCTCTCTGAGGTCTGGGACAGGCGCTCTTCTCTGAATCCAGGTATGCCAATGGAGTAGGTTATTTCTCAGAACTGTTTTCATTACCATGCAGTAGGTTACCTCCTTTGCTGGCGGTGTACATCATATGTGGGTTTCCCTGACAGAGCTGGGTCAGGGAGTGCTCCCATAAGCTCCTCAGTCACCAGCTTCTTGAGAGAAGTAACTTCCAGCAAGCACTAGCAGAAGATATAATCTCCTAATGGCAAAGCAGGACTCTTTGGAAGACAGCTATCCCCTACCTTAAATCAGAGAGCGAACCATGTCTCTTGTGGCTTTCAGTTTAACTTTAGAAAGCAAAACAAAACAGGAGGTTCCTCAGTAGTAAAGAACTGTGAAGAATACATCTGGGTTTTGGCCTCTTGGCAATCTAGCACCTGACAGAAGATGTTGGATATGACTTCTCTTTAAACTGAAACCTGTCTGAGCAGGACTTGTTCCCACCTAAGAGTGGTTTGTTTTGAATTTGTTTAAATTGACTGGGAACTAGTTCAAGCTGAAGCTCTGTGAACCGGTCACAAACTGAAATAAACGGCCCCAGTCAGAGCTTCCAGTGGTTGAACTGAAGCAGAGGGATATGATTTCCTTGTTATTTTTCTGGGTCTGTCTGAGTTTCATAACTGGACACCTGCAAGTACAAATTAGGCATTTTTATGCATGCAAACTATTCAGTGCCAGTGGTAGCAGAGGATAGGTTTGTTTCAGAAGTACCTGGTTTGGGGAATTAGACACTGTTTCAATGACTCTTACGCAGATGCAGAAATCTGGGAGCTTAAGCACACAGTGGTTTGTGTTCCAGAAACGTGACTGAGAAGTTTGGCTAGGTTAAAACCTGTCTTGCTATCTCCTTTTCCTTTCTATTTTCTAAAGCTCATTAGAACGGATATTTCTTTCCCCATATTTATCTCCATAAAGTTTCTATAAAGGTATAACAGAATTGTGGCTAATCGCATCCCATAAAATTAGAGAGTTGGGGTTTACCTTTCGGGATATGGCTGCTTCTCAATAGAATAAGCAAATAACAGATGTGAAAATACTCTGCAGGAAGAAAGCATGACATGAAACAAACATTTATTAAAAAGGTCTGTACAGACAAATTAAACAGGTAGCATACTGTTACTCCTACTGGGCACAGGAGTAAAATATTTAAAACACAGAAGCCAGTGAAAATGCCAGATATTGCTAAAATACCTAAATGCTAAAATGCAAACCTATGTTGGGGGAATTAGAAAACTGTAAAATAAAGGAAAGCACTTTCATTTAAAGTGCTAGTAAAGTCTTAATTTCTTGAATACTCTGCTATTTAGAGTAACACATCAATGGCTATTCTTTAAAACTTAGATTCTGTAACTTGAAGCCTATAGCAGGTTCAGTCAGTGTCCTGTTTAGAAAGCTAAAGTTGAATTCAGGAAGTGCAAGTATTAAAATTTGGCTTACATTTTCTCTGTAGTTAATGGAGTCCTTGGCACTAAAGTTTGAAAAACTGATCTACCCCAGCTTGGGTACGAAAATTTCTATAGCAAAGCCTTTAGATACAGTAGAGTGTTTGCATCCTTTTAGCATGAGCTTAAGGTGGGGGGCAAGGGGAGAGGCTTGTGGTTTTTGGTTTGTTTTTGTTTTTTTTTTTTTTGCCATTTGGTTGCAGAACAACGGGACTATCCTTTGAGGCAAGTGAGGAACGAGGAAAAGACCCTGGAAACCATCTATAACAAAAGAATCCAGTGATTTTGTTGTCACTTCAATACCCATTGAAAAGGGAATGACAAAGCCAGGGTTGAAGATGCCTTTAGTAATACAAAAGTCTTGTAAGCTTTGAGAAGGGTCTTTTTGAGAATTTAACCCAAATAAGAATGAATTTAAGCCAAGTGAAGAAGTATCCTCAAAGAACCTTAGGTACAAAGAAAGAAGCCATTGTTGCTCCATGGAGCAAAAATGCAGTAGACTTGTGGTAAGAACTGTACTTCAGACAGCTTCATCCTCTGACTAAAAAACAAAAATCAATATTTCATAACTATATCTCTAGTCTCTTGAGAAAGCTGACTGGGATAAAAGGGCCTGGGGCTGTCACAAGAAGAGCTCTTCAGTTAAACTTCCTTAATTCCTGTGAGAGAAAAGGAGAATACTGGTTCCCTATGAAAGATACCACTTCCCTCCATATCTCAAGTTGAAGGGGATCCATCGAGTTGAACTCCCTGCTCCTCGCAGGACTACCTAATGCTAAACCATATGACCAGAAGCGTTGTCCAGATGCTCCTTGAACTCTGGCAGGCTTGGTGCTGTGACCACTTCCCTGGGGAGCCTGTTCCAGTGACCGACCACCCTCTCAGTGAAGAATCCCTAATGTCCAGTCTGAACTTCCCCTGATGCAGCTGTATTCCATTTCCTCGTGTCCTGTTGCCAGTCACCAGAGAGAGATCAGCACCTCCCCCTCTGCTGCCCCCCGTGAGGAAGGTGTAGACTGCAGTGAGAGCACCCCTCAGCCTTCTCTTCTCCAAGCTGAACAAACCAAGTGACCTCAGCTGCTCCTCCTAAGTCTTGCCCTTGAGACCTTTCACCATCTTGGTCACCCTCCTCTGGGCACACTCTAATAGTTTGATGTCCTTCTTACATTGAGGTGTCCAAAACTGCACACAGTACTCGAGGCCACACCAGTGCAGTGTCGAGTGGGACAATCGCCTCCCTCGACTGGGTAGCGATGCCATGCTTGATGCACCCCAGGACACAGTTGGCAGACTCATTCTCGGCAACGCATGCTATTCATATGGCAGAACTTCGTAAAGGATGTGAAAACGGATTTGTAAACACTAGTACATGATTGATACAAACACAGTATGTCATATTCACATTTTTCTTTTTTTTTTTAAAAAACAAACCTTGTTAAACACGAGGGCACAAGAGACTAGTTTAAAAAAGTAAAAATACAAAACTGCCATACTAAATTAGTAAATGGTGCATCCTTAAGCATACCTCAGTTTAGAGCTCTAGAGATCTCCCAAGAAAGAAAGAAGCTGGCAAAGTAACAGTGAAGTGTGAGCAACTACGACTAACCCTATCTATTTCAGAACTGTAAGTCGAAGTTTCTACAAATCTATCCTTCTATTCGCACTACTTCATTGCAGACCATTTGCCCATTCTCCATTGTCACAACTTCTTAAATTTATGTACAACTGTCATCAAAGTATACTGCTCTCATGCACGCACTTTGGGGGAGTCCGTATACTGTCCTTTAACCCTGTCTGCATTTTCCCTTAAACTCAATAGGAGTTGCTCTGAACTGGGCAGACAGCATGTGGCTGCTCTGATACTTAAAAGTAGAATCCAGTATTTGTGTTAGGAATCGTGCATAACGATAGTGTTAGCGCACTACTGCCATTTGGAGCATGGGGTCAGACTATCCTCCATTATTGCTATCTCGCAGAGACTGAATCCCAGTAATTCAGCTAGCGGAATCTGCTCTTTACGTATTTTCAGGGGCACGTAGTCAACGTTCTGTCTCTGCTGTTGATGGATGTTTATTTGGCTTTGAAATGTTAAAATGGGAGAATACCAACTGAACTTGGCATAAATCATACGACTATATTCAATAAAATACTCATGTAATTGATGGTGGAGTTGGGAAAGTAGTGGCAACGTATGTGATTTGGCCAGCAAAATTGGTTTATGTGGATTTGTACAGTCCCCAGCGTTTGGCAAAGTTCTCAACAGAGACTTGGGGCTTCCCTGTTCTTCCTATTTAACAAGCAAAGTTCTCAATATAACAACTCTAGCATAATAGTAGAGGAAAACCTGGGCTAAAGGGAGAAGAATGTAAACAGGCAGCCTCTGCCTCCTGAAGTTAGTGAAAATAATACTTAATATTTGAGATCAATTTAGACAACAAAGGCAGTGACAAAACTGGGATTAGAAATGAGTAAGTTTTAAGCCCCAGTTCTGTAGTTGGGTCACTGCCATCCTCCCCGTTGGAGGAACTGTTGTTAACGTGAGGTGAAACAAAGGGAATATACGGATACAGGGAGTGGTCTAAAGCATCCTTTAGTCAGGGTTCTTTTGGCATGCATACAGAGCAAGAAAAAACCCTGGGCTGAAATAAAGCTTACTTGAAAATGACCTATTAGAAGATACAAAAATAGGAAGTTTCGGTTGAGGGAGGATGATGACACCAAAGCCAGGCAGTTCTGGTGAAATACATAACTTTTAGTTTACACTGTTCCTGGTGCATGTTACTGAACTTCCCTGTGCTCCAGTGAAGCATATGTCTGCCGAGGGAGATTTTGGCTGTAGAAACCAGGAACAGAAGATGTGCAGAGTGGCTGATGTTGTAGTCTGTGCACATGGAGATTTGGGATATTTCATGCATGTTTCCTAGAGAACCACAGTGAGCTGGTTGGCCATAGAGCCTAGGAGGACCACTAATACAGTTCATTTGAGCCTTGTACTTAAGTCAATCAGTCTTCTGACTGCTGAAAATAATACCATATTAAAATGTTAGAGCATCACAAATGACATAATTTTTAGAAATTCATACATAGCCAGCAACTTGATCCCCCTTCCAAATTTTAAGTCAAGTTTGAGGGAGTGGTACAATCAAACTCCAGTAAATCAAAACTCACATGTGTCCTTAATGCACTGATTTCCTGTATAACCAATTTCTTTTTTTCCCTGAACATTTCCTGTATAAAAAGAGCTCTACTGGATACCCAAACCTATGCAGTCTTAGTAGCTTGGAAAATAAATTGTTCTTTAGTGAAACAAACAGACAGTCTACTATTTCAGCACTTCAAATAGTCTCCTGTGGTAACAGGAGAAAACAGAATAATCTTTTAGTAACATCTCTTTTTAAAAAGAGAACATAAAAGCATTTGTGGTAATCATATTTGGCTGATAGGAGTAGCCTGGAATTTAGGATATTTGCATAAGAATTCTACTTTGTTTAGGAGTCCAAAAGATGGAATGATTGAAATGTTAAACTGTAGCACCAGTAATACTTACTTTCCTAAAACCAAATCCTAAGGACTGGAAGGAAATTTAAGACAGAACAGGAACATTGTGCTTACATAGCATTAAATAGAAAACAATGGGTCGGTCATACTTGAGTCTGCACTTCAGTAAATTCTGGCCGCATTTGCAGCTCTACTGGAAGAGTACTGGAACAGGTCACGTGTTTGCTTGTCAATCTTCTGGGTTTCATTCGTCCTGTTTCCTCTTGGGCTTTTTGGGATTCCGAGATCGGCTCTTTGCTTTGCAGAGCGGACATATGGGCGCATTCCGATGAATTTGTTGGTGACACGATAAACATGCCTGAAAGTGACATTGCAGCCTCTTGTTACAAACATCAATAACTTTAGCATTAAGTTCCATTTTGTGTTAAATGTTCCACATGTTTTAAAGATGTTTACATGCGTAACAGCTCACTGAGTCAGAGGAGTTACAGTGAAGGCCAACTGTGATGTCACAGAATTCAAGGCAGGAGTGGGTGATTAGATGAATTCCACATATTTAACACAAGATACAGAACTCTGTCCTTTTGCTCTATACTAAGCCCTTTAACTTCCATTTGACTGAAGCATGTTACTTTCAGAACGGCTTTTCTGTGGCCTAACTCCAGATAGTAAGTACATAACTACGGAGCGTACCTACGTCAGTTTGCCTCCTTAGTCAGTGAATCTTTGGAACTTGGGTGGGATGAATACCCCTATGGAATTACTTAGCTCTTTTTACTGACTGCAGAAGGAGCTGAGTAAAACTGTCACTTAAGTGCCTGTGGTTAGGTTAAATTAATCCAATCTTGACTTGAAGATCCCAAGAAGTGCGGAAACAGTCACCTTTCCTGGTAATTTGTACCATCAGTAATTACTCGCCCTCATAAAATAGGTGCATTGCTTCTAATATGAATCCATTTGAGATTAACTCCCAGCTATTAGTTTTTCTTTTGCCCAGCAGTTTTTCCTTCTTACATGCCTTTCTCCCACATGAAACACAAAAGGAGTGGAAATTGCCTACATCTCTGCTGATGGAGCCTCTTAAGTCATAAAGGAGTCAAATAATACAGGGCCTTGTCCTTAACCCTTGATGACTGGTGCTACTATTTTAAGTCTGCTGGGGTTGCTCTTGATTTGAACCACTGCAGGAAAAATCAGAATCAGGACGCATCGTTTTTTCTTTTCGTAAAAATTGATCAACTTTATAAACATAATACATTCTAATGACAAAGAAAACCCGGCACATTCCATCTCCTGACCTTCATTGGAGGTGGCTGTTGTCTGAAAGTTGCTGTCTGTCTGGTATCTTGTTTCCTAGCCACTTGCAGCTGTTGGGCAGCCGCTGCAGCTGCAGCCAGAGACTCTGGGATGGGAGGCTCCTGTGGTTCTGTCTGCCATTCCGCTTTCTGCTTTTCAAAGTNCCAAACATCTTCTGGAATGTTCTATTAGTTTGCAAAGGATATTTTGTGTTAAAATATAACAGATCACATTTCCCCATCATGTTCCTCCACTAGAGTCAAATCGCCTACGCTTAGACACCACTTGGACTAGTTCACAAATAGAATGCACCTCTGTCAAACTTAGTTTTTATGTTTTATTCTGTTAAAATGAATAACTTTTGTATGCAGTAGATTAATACATTCTTTGTAGTGTCAAGGTGCTTGGAATGGAAAACACCATTTCTGAAGAAATGCAAAAGAAACCTTGAAAACTGTGTGTCTGTGAAAATGATGCCAAATGTGCTGGGCATTAAGAGAAATCTAAGTTTCTTAAAACATCGCTTGCATTTAAAACTTATTTGTTAAACAAAGGACACTGTTCTTTCAATAGTAGCTAATTCTGTCACCCTCCCCCACCTAGGTCATACCTAAAAATGAAACTGTAATTTATTATCCAAATCTATTCCACATCTAGGGTAAACCTCCTTGTTGACAGTCGTAGGTATATGGCTAAATGCCACTGCCATGTGCATGCGGCAAAAAGGAAAATTCTGACTAGCAGGAGCACAAAGCAACCGAAGAATACTTGTTTTGTATCCCTTTCTTGTATTGCCTCCTACCTCTGCTTGCTAAACAAGCAAAAAAATATTTTCAGGAAAAAGAAAAGTCTTGCTAGAAAAAGCAGCATACAGTATAAAAATCTAGAGAACCAACCACCCTTGAATTTTTGCATGTCATATGTAGTTTGCAGCTTGGAATAATCTAAACTTAACTTCAAACAAATTCAGACTGAATGTTATCAAATACATGTGCTCCCACATCCTTTTTTTGTTAACTTTTGTTTTTCATGCTTACCTCTTAAGTTCTTTTTTTCCACCTACCAACAAAAGTAAAATCACAAAATAACCAATAGATTCAAGAGAAGGTATAAAGCCAGATAATGTTTGCTTTGGAGACTTACTCAAGGGACAGTTTCTCTTCCTCCTCACATAGATCTGGCAGCCTCTGCAATCCCAGAGTCATTCGCAAAGCATCTACATGCTCCTTCAGGGGTTTGTACTCCTCATGCAGGCGACGAGTAGATTCCAAGAGCTTGTTGAGATCGTTCTCAGACTGCTTGATAGTATTCTCCATCTGAAACAGGAGGATGAGCACGCTTTTAAAGAACTGCTCCTTTAATAGGTCTCTGATTGAGCAAGAGACTGTATCAGAAGGAAAAGATTTTTCTCACTCAAGTTGGAAGAGATTGGAGACAATGCAATAATAAAACAAAGAGTTAAGATACTGGGAGAATGAAAACTGGGCAAGGAAGAAGCAACTGAAAGTGACATATGAGATGCATTTCCATGTCAAAAAGGTGCACTCAACCCATATGATATTCTGAACAACAGGAAAAGCAGGTAGACAGGCTACAGATAAGTCAGCAAGTGAGGAGCTATGGAAAACTCTCAAGGGACATTAAAAAAGAAATCAAAGTAGAATAAACTAATTTTCTGTGTTTCTAAGATACCTGAACACGGATGGTTAGTAGTTAACAAACAAGCTAAGGAAAGGTTCCTGCTTCTCTTACTGCAGTAAATGGGCAGCAGAGAAAAAAACAATCTGACAGGAAAAAGAAGGAAGGGTGAAACAGAGACTGAGGTTATGCAGCTGGGTAGGGGAACAGACATTTCAAGCGATAAATAAATGCAGTCTGCGCATTCAGTATGTAGCTTGTACTTGCTTACAGTGTGGGAGCTTTTTTCTTCTGGTGCAAAGCACAGATACCTTCAGGGCTAGAAACCACTGTATAGTCATGTAAGTGCCCTAACATGATGTAAAAACTGCAGATTTAAAAATGCATTCCCCATTTAGCCCCTCTAATTGGCTAAACTTCCTTGTTTATAAACTGTTTTTCTCTTATTTGTATTAATTCCCTTCAGGCTGGTGCTTCTTAATGTTTGGTGGTTCCACTCAGCGATGAAGGTCAGCTCTTGCTAAGAACTTAACAAATATATATTTTGCAAAAATCTCTTTTCTTCTGAAAACCGCCAGTCAAAAGTCCCACCCGGCAGCCAAAGTTCTCTGTTTCCAGGTGCTAAATGAGAAAAGACTAACAGGAAGAACAGTTTTCTATGGGACTGCCAGAGTAATGTTACTGTGGCTGCTGGTAAAGTTGTAGCCAGAATGGGCTTGGTTATCTGTCCTCTTGGTGCAAATGCTTACTGTGCCAAGATTACAAAATATCCTGCCCAATACAGACAGGAAAAAACAATTATCCTGAGGCAAATTTACTTTGCACTCTTTGTAGGATCCTAGGATGGTGTTGTAAAGCCCAGATTATTGAACCAGTGATAGTTCACTGATGTGCACCGTTCCACAACCTGTGGAATGATTCATATACAGCTGTGTCTTAGGCTGTCTGCAGCTGGACTGTTGCATACCACATTAATATCAGCATGGATCAGTCGCAGCTCCTCCACGTGGGCCATCTTCTCTTGCAGCAGCAGGTCCATTTCCTGTTTGTATTCTTTCAGGTGCCTCTCCTCAGACTCCAGGGCTTCAAATTCTGCTTTCAGTCGTGCCTTTATTTTTTCCATCTGCAAAGTCTTATTCCTGGATCCCAGTGATAATTAAAAATATAGAGAGACAACAGTAAGTCACTGCAACATATTTTTGCAAGGTGTCACTTTGTTGTGAATAGATGGAAGAAGGTAATAGCAGTAATAGACAAGGGTGAGACTAAACGAGTCTGAGAAAGGATGAGGTGCAATGAGAGAACTGAATTCTAATCCCAGCTTTTTTCCTGAGCTTTTCAGTGCTATGAGAATTCTTATACTGAATTATGAAATTAATAGAACATTGTCAGACTTTAAAAGTTACTGTAGATTCAGAGAATTTGTACCAGTAGAGTTCTACTGCATCAATTAACTCGGATTAAACCCTACTTCCAAAATAGAGAAATCCAGAAAATCTGGGAGGTTTAGCAGAGGATTCTGAGAAATGTAAAATTAATTGGAGGTGATTATAGTGTCATATACACTGACTAAAACTATGTGGACAGTAGTTTGGACTGCTAAAATACTAACTTCAGGTTAAAGAAAATTCCAGAGCAATGACATATCAGAATAGTAAAAACTCAAATGACACTGGCCATCAACATTCCACTTGCAAGTAACTGCGTTCTTGTGGTTCTTTGCTAAGATCTAGTACCTGTCACATATTTGTAAATGTTTCTGCCCATATCCTGCATTCTGATTTTTTTTTCATTTGTGCCAATCTGTAATTCCATAGCAAAAATGTTGAGATACTCGGTCCTTATCTCTCTCTCTTCAAAGCTAATAATCCAAGAGTGTCCGTTTCAGTCATCAGACTAAGCAGCAGAACAGCCTACTGCTGTTGTGATTCAGCACTTGTCCAAGCTGTTGAACAGACAAACAAAATGTTCTTGTTCCTGCAATTTAGTTAATGAAGAGGCCTTAGTTATTTTTCCTGTACAGGAAGTTAGGATATGATACTGGGTAACCAATGTGTCAACAACACTTAAATGTTGCTAACAAGGGGCTGCAATGTCACATTTCATGCTTGTAATCAAGAGTTCCAAGACTCCTTGCTGTACCTCGTGTGAAACAAACAAGAATGTAGCATTCCTTTTTAGTCACCTAATGCCTAGTACAAATAGATCCATGTTGGTTTCCGAGTGCACTACTGAATAATGCAGTGGGCTTCCTGCAGGCGTGATGTAAGAGGGTGCTGGGGAAGAAGAGGTTTGCACTCATATTTAAATATCCTATTCCTATCCCAATGCAGAGTGGGGTAAGTTTGATTCAAATTCACAGTAAGCAGCAAAGCTGACTATAGAATGCAGTCTGTAGATTATAGGAAGCTGCCTATCAGATCAGCAATGAAATCCCAGAACAGGGGTTTCACCCCGGTCCTACCACAGGGTGTGCCACTTCCCTTCCCACTGGGCCCAGACTTGCTCCCATTGAAGCAAGCAACACAGGTCCGACGTTTTCAATGGAAGCAGAAGGCCCTAAGCCCCCTGGAGGTTTCCTATTTCTAGGAAATGGGATTCCTAAACCTCTGTGGGGCGTTTGTTCCCTTTACAAACTATTTCCACACCCAGTCCCCAAGGGCTCTTTCTGAAACTGCTCCCACAGCGCTGAGGAATGGATGGTTTATCTCAAGTGTTATTCTATATCATACTTGTAAGAATAGGAGAATATATCTATCCTGGGCTTTAACAGAGTTACTGTTTTCTCTCACCCCAACGAAAATTCGCAAAGAAATTTTAAAGCTAGCCTGAGGACTCTTCTTTAAAGTATATGGCAGGTGTCTGTATAGATTTTATTCTTGCCTTCATTTGACTGAAACTCACCCTCTGTCACCATCCCTCTTAGGGAGACTGTGACATTGTGCCTGTGAATCCTCCTCTCAGTCCCCTCGTTTCTGTTTCCAAATCGGTCTTTGTGAGTTCAGTATCTGCTTATGCACTTAAGTTTTCGTAACCTTTTCCTGAGCGTGTGAGACATCACTGGCACAATGGGCTTCCACCATTTGCTGAACAGCGTGGCAGAAAGCAGAGTCGGTCCCTGGGACAACTGATTATGGCTATCTGTTCCAAGTATTATAGCTAGTAATGTGGCCAGGGTTCCTCCCTCTCTCGCTTCAGGAGTTTATAAAACTGCAAGAGATAAAAACGGTATCATGAATAACTTCTCCAATATGTGTTCAGAAGTGGGCTGCCTGGTAGGGATAGTATCAGTGAAGGAGATTTAAAACGGAACAATTAAAAAATTGAAGGTCAGAGGGACTGCTGCTTGTTTCCTTAGAACAAAATAAGACAAAATTCTGCCTTGCATTGGTACTTCAGAAATAATCTCAACAGTCAAGTTTTTTCCTCTATGTAAGTAAGTCGTAGGAGATACGGATTACTATTCCCAGTGATGGCAAGCCATGACTGTTAAGAATAGAAATACCAGACCAAAGATAGATACAGAAAAAGCCAATGACAAATAAGGACACGTCAGAGGTCACTCAGAGTCGTTTATAGTAGAAGACATATTTAAAACCAAATTTAATAAAAGTCACTTGGTAAGTATGATTATTATGTCTGTACTGTAGCTCACCATAGAGTTCACCTTGTTTCATATAGTATGCTTATTATAGAAAATACGAATTGTATACCTGTGAGCATACATTTGTTTTAAAAGGTACACAGTCATTTCAGTTCTGAAAAGTCTGTATCTCACCATTAGAGTAAAAAATAGCTGATGGAATAAGTCGCCAACTAGTAAAAGTTTTATGAATGAAGTGCAGAAGCAGCCTGGATGTAGACAGAATTCAAGTATGTAGCTACAACATTGTAATCTTTAATGTCATTGGGGTTTTCTGTCATTTACTATACAATGGCATATACTAGTCTGAATGTAAATATTGGACTTAAACCAGTAAAAGAGATCCTCTCTGCCTTCCATTTTAAATGTGGCAATATCCCACTAAAAAGTACCATCCAACCATCTACCCCTGTTTTCATCAAGTCTTACTGTTCCCATTGACTTGAAAACATTTATTTAGTAATGGCAGCTTTGATTACTGAAACTGGGACTATTTGTCCCCAAGTTCCTCCTTGTTTCCTCCCTTGTATTTATAGCATGCGTTCACCTAAGACAATGGAAACAGATCAGTTTCCTCACTGTTACTAGTCACTAGTTCTTTAGAACTATTTAATGCATATAAATAAACATGTGCAGATATGTTTGGATTGTGGGCATACACATAAGTATTCCATTGACTACAAATTATATGTATGTATCTATAGATATGGATATAGATACAGATATAGATACTGGTCTTCAAAATCAGATTCCAGGATCCCTTCAAACACCCAGCTGAGCTGCCTTTAATAAGAGATCAGCTACAGGAATGGGCAATTTCTTTGATTTTGATTGTGAGGGCTTTTTTCCTCTGTGCCTGTAGAATACTACATGGACTGCAGATTAAAATAAAGCCTGCCAAATCTATCAAAGGTGTGTCTGTAAACATAAGAAATTGTGTTTATTTTGAAGGCAGTTCTTCATAGAATGCAAGCTCCTTTTAAAAAGATTTGGGGATGAAAAAATAGGTTTATTTGATCAGATTTTGTTAAAGGCAACTCAGAATTGACATCAGTGTTGCAGGTAGGATTGACTTTTTGATTTTGATTTTTTTTAATTCAAAGTATATTCAAGCAACTTTCTTGATACTTCATTGTACACTGAAGCTAGTAACATCATCACCTTTACAGTACCTTATGCCACAAACTAATAGCAAAAATGTCTTAATTACAGTTTATATATCACCTTTGAATATATTATGAGAAAACTGTATGCACCATAAATTTCCAAATACAGGATACCACTCTCTCTGAAAAGATAATTTAATGAGATATTTAAATTAAGTGTTACAATAATTGGACCACAAACTGTAGTAGGTCATATTTAGATCTGTATTTTAAAACAGAGCCTGCCTAACAGTTGAGCAGAAAAGCAATTGTTCTTACTCTGCAAAGTATGTGTTGTCCCGTCTCTTTCTACAAGTAGTTTTGGGGTGCTAGACACACAAATATTTTTGCTTGATATTTGTTCACCTTTGCGGTACTGCGTGAAGAAGGCCGAGGCCCATACACTACTGCCTAATTCACCTCTTCCATGGGTAAAATGTGCTTCTTAGAGGTGCTGTTACCGGCCAGAAGTCTCTGTGACCACCTGCACGCACTGCTGGTGGCAGCGCCTTTGTCCCCTGCCCTCTGTCCTCTCCCCCCGATAGCCCCTCTCCAGCTGTCGCATCCCAAAACACTTCTCATCGCTCAGGGGTTACCTACTGTCAGGCTGCCTTGCACCTCCCAGCGACATCCAAAATCACTGCCCTCACTTTCTTTGTGACGTGTTTTGGCTTTTGGATGCGAAATTCCTACTAAATATAGACAGCTCAGGCCTTACCCTGAAAAACAATGCCCTAAGCCAAAGAGTGAAAATGCCCTACCTAAGGCTAAGAAAAAGGCACGGCCCCTGCCTTGTTCACGAGCCCGCTCCTTCAACGCATCCCGCCGTTCGCCGCAGGAAGGACGCCGCGCACACGCCGCCGCTGCACCGCGTTGCGCGAGCAGCAGAGCGAGCCGGCTGCCGGCCCGGCGGCAGGTCCTGAAGGCGACGGCGGAAAAGCCCCGCTCCGCTGCGTCCCCGTCCCTCGCTCCCCGTAACGCTCCGCCAGCCCGGCACTCGCCGCCCTGCTCGCCGCTTCTGGGTGGTGGCCAGGAGCAGCAGGTAGGGAGGCCTGCGCGGGGTTTCCTCGCCCGCCTTAGCCGCATCTCCGCCTTCGGGCAGGGCAGGCGGGGGCCAGCTGAGCGCTGGCTGCTTCGCAGGCCCAGCTGCTCCCCCCCTCATAACACGCGCAGATTCCACGCTCCCCCGCAGGCCACAGCCCCGGCGCAAAGCTGAGCCCGCCGCCCCGGCACTGACCGCCCGGGAGGGCCGGCGGCCCTGTCAGCTGAGCAGCCCTGTGCCCGCCCGCTGGCCTCCGCCCGGTGCCCGCCGCGCTGCCCTGCCCGGCCGTGCTCGGATGTCCGTGCCCTGCTCGGGGGCACCTCCGTCCTCGGCTTTCGGTGCCATCCCCTTCCTTTCCCAGCCCGTCCTCCTGCCGGGGAGTGAGTGGGGCAAAATAATATATTTATGACAGAGAGCCTCAGGAATAAGAAATAATAATTCAAAGGGCTGAAAAAAAACCCACCCGCAGCCCGACACCACTCCCCCAGCTGCGTGGGGTTGCTGCATGCTTCCCACCCGCGCGCTCTTCCTTCTCGTGTTATCACAGGGGCTAATTCTCTGGAAATGCACGACCATTGCCGCCCTTCACTGCGCATTCCAGCGGCGATTCCCAGCGGCGGATGCTCCTTCCCTACTTAGAAAAAATGTATTTTCAGCTCTTATCAGAAAGCCCGGCGATGGTTTTCTTTCCCTCGGTAGCACAATAGCTACTTTCAGATCGATGCAACTCCTCCGCTCCCCTGAGGAAAAAGCTGCTTCACGTAACTGATGCGGCACAAAGCAAACATACCTGATCTCCTTGATGCTCTCGAGTTTGCACATAATTTCTTGCTCATCTGCCATGCTTTTCACTCCCGATTTAAACCTCCCGTGAAATGTACAAAATGTCAGGGGAAAAAAAGAAAAAAACATACAATAGACACAATGTAGTCACCCCCTCCTCGCGAACAGTCTCTGAGCCTGTGCGGTAGGCTGTAGTGGGAGCTGTGGGACTTGGAGTCCAGCTTCCTCCTGCTGCCCAGGCAGAGAGACCGCAGAAAGACTACAACACCCACAAGGCAGAGCAGAGCGTGCCTGCCCTTCTTCCTGCAACTGCATTTTAAATCAATTTGTCACACCTCATTATGTCAAAGGTTGTTAGGAGTGCAGAAAGAGCAGGCGGCTTCCTCCTGAGATCTGTGCAACGTTTAGCATTTCATTAAGATTATCGAATACGCAGTAAGAGACTGTTGAATGAGTTCCCGATTTTGATCAAAAACTTTTTTGACACAAAGGCGTGCTGTAGCCATTATTGCTACCATGCTGCTTTCTACTGGATGCTCTGAGTGTTGTGACTGTGTCTGGAGTTCAGAAAAGACATATTTTGTTCTCTAGGTTTTTCTGTGTTCTCATTCAGTTGCTGATGCACTTGTATCAAATATTGTCCAGAACTTTCCCATTTATTAATTGCCATGATGAGGAGTCACACACTCGTCTCTTTTGCACTCAGCTGAGCTAAAACTAAAACGACAATAAAAATATCACTTGCTGCGTTTGGAAATGACCTGCATAGTCTGAAACAAATACAGAAAACCTACTGAGAAACCAGGCACAAAAATGAAAGCAAAAAAGAAAAACGCAAAATGTTTTGTGTAACAGAAGAGATTCAGGCCTGTAAAAGGGAATGTGATGAGCTAACATTCCCTCTACCTTCTCTTATGTTCTTATCAAGAAGGAAGAAAAGGCTTAAATTCCTGAATTCTGATACCAGGCCAGTCTCCAAAGAACTTTTGCTAGTATGTACCTTCTCTGCCCTGCCCTGCTTGCCTAATGATGATGTTTAAGCAAAGCTTTTGTAACTGAGGCAGCAAATGTTTCTCAGTGGGACTTTCTTTTTCCTGCACAAATTACATTGAGTGATCAATGTAATGTAATGCGGATCAGACCCTATCGCAGGCAGTGTGAGAAGCTGACACTCCTCAGAGATGCAGTGTGGCCCTTTTTTTCTGTTTCCACTGATCAGTGGAAACGAATGATCCAGGAAACCAGGTCAGTCACAAAAACTCTTCAGCACTCAAGGATGACATCAGAACCAGTGCACTGCAGCTTTCTGCTCATTTTTCCCTGATAATAATAGCTTTAGTCATCTTTTTAAATGCTTTTAATTCCTAGTGAAATAAATGGGAATTTGGAATGAATGCAGACTCCAGTATCAGACCCCCATTTATTTTAAAAATTGGGTGTTTTAATAGCAAAAATGATTAGTTTTCATTAAGCACAGATAAGCAAGGGTGTTTTTTTTCCCTTTGGTTTACTTGTGTTCTACAACCTTTACTTTTCTCTTGTTCTCTGTGGCAGTCTGTTTTCTCTAAGTGCTTTTACTGCTACTTCTATTTACCACTGTTGTCCCTTGTGCTGCTTTGGAGCAGGGACCCCATTTTTGTATACACCTTGTAAAGTAATATAAATAAATATGCAGGAAGTTACGAAGCCAACATAAATCTCAGAAACTAATGCCATGTATTACTGCAATGCTAGGTAACTGACCTCACATAGTCTAGGTAAAGTAGCTGGTTCTGAGCTAAAAATTGCTCTTGGAAACTCTTCACATGCCACAGTCCACAGCATTTTACATGGAAGATTTGCAGCCCATGGAGGACCCCGTGCCGGAGCAGGCGGATGCACCCTGAAGGAAGCTTTGGACAGTGGGACTAGAAGATCATTGTAGGTGTTATGGAAGTTACGCACGCCAGCAACCATAACAGGGTTCGACGCTAGGTTTACGCATAAGCCGAAAGATAGATTCCTTTATGAAAGTACTTTTTATTAATAGCACTACAGCTCGAGCTGGGTGCCTCCAAAGAGGGACCCCAAACAGAGAAATCCCTGGGCAATTATACCCTTACAATCTAAGTTCCCCTCCCATCACGCGATAGTTCAGACCAATAGTAATATTAAGGTCTGGGGTCTTCTTGCTTTTTTATTGATTGATTTGTTTTTATTGTTTTTTTTGCTGTTTCGTTACTAAATGGTTGCTAAGTGGTCATCTTCTTATACAATAGTACATCCTCTTAGGTCAGTTTCAGCTGATTCTGTAGTTAGCTTTCAGCATGTTGTAATACGGTTGTTACAGTTCATATACCATGATCTACAAGGCTTTGTCTACTCTAGCTATTATTGTTTAAGCTGCTAGCTCTAAGTTTCGACTAACTTCTTCTACAACAGTAGGTCCCTTCCAACTGAAAATATAATACTCTACTCTACTCTACTCTACTCTATTCTATTCTATTCTATTCTAAGCTGTCACCCCGTGGAGAGCCCGTGCTGGAGCAGGCTCCTGGCAGGACCTGTGGAGCTGTGGAGAGGGGCAGGTTTTCTGGCAGGACCTATGGCCCTGTGGGGAACCCACGCTGGAGCAGTTCATTCCTGAAGGACTGCACCCCATGGAAGGGACCCACGCTAGAGCAGTTCATGAAGAAGTGCAGTCCGTGGGGAGGACCCACATTGGAGAAGTTCATGCAGGACTGTCTCCCATGGGAGGGACCCCACTCTGGAGCAGGGGAAGAGTGTGAGGAGCCCTCCCCTCGAGGAGGAAGGAGCGGCAGAGACGATGTGTGACGAACTGGCCGCAACCCCTGTTCCCTGTCCCCCTGTGCCGCTCGGGGGGAGGAGGTAGAGAAAATCGGGAGTGAAGTTGAGCCTGGGAAGAAGGGAGGGGTGGGGGGAAGGTGATTTAAGATTTGTTCTTATTTCTCATTCTCTTGCTCTGATTTAGATTGGTAATAAATTAAATTAATTTCCCTGAGTCAAATCTGCTTTGCCCGTGACGGTAATTGGTGAGTGATCTCCCTGTCCTTATCTTGACCCATGAGCCTTTTGTCATATCTTCCCCACCCATCCAGTTGAGGAGGAGGAATGGTAGAGCGGCTGGGTGGGCACCTGGCAGCCAGCCAAGGTCAACCCACCACACGCATCAAAACATTATTGGAGCATATTTAAGACAGTATCTTGGGACTAGCAGGTGCTTTGTGCAAGCCTGTCTTTCCCCTTCATTTCCCCAGAATAATGAGACTTTAAAGGGTTTTATATAGTTTAATTTTTGCTTTATTTATACAATACACATCTGTTTATATAAAAGCAAGGTCAAAGAAATACCACTTGTGCTCAGTATGCGTAAGAGTCAAAAACCAGCTGGGTGTGAGATGTGTTAGGTCTCATATAAAGTAATTAAAAATATTGGAATACAAACTTCATAATTTGTACAAAACTACAAATAATTAGCTGTGCAGAATAACGAGGGGAAGAAACAATACTTAAAAGCATTCAAAAGAAGTGAGGGCTTGAGGTGAACTGTATTTCATATCAGTAGGTAGATTCTCATTGTGTTCAGCAGGTTTTAAATCAGACTCTAGATAAATAGCAGTCTTCTGGAGCATGCAGTTAGCCTGAGCTCAGCATCCACAGGAAATCAGTGCCTGCTGTGGTAACATATCCTGTGCTCTCAGTTGTGGAATCAGCATGTCTGTTTTCTAGTGCTCTCTTCTCTATGCTGCCTTTGAAGTACTGTGAATCTTCTTTGCTGTCTGTATCCTCTCAAATCTCCCTGGTTTTGGTAACGTAGCAGCATTTTTTCTCCCCACCATTGAAGAATACAGTCCTTTATATGCTGCTGCTGCTATTGCTGCCAAATTTCTGAATATTTTTTCAGTGTAACTTTCAGCAGACAAAGTGATAGAGGAAGAAGACGGAAGTACTTACTTTCACCACTGCTATCAGCTGAGGTAACAAGGTGAGGAAAAGGCACAAAGTACCCTGGAAAGATTTGTCAGTATTCTGATAGATGTACACTCTGAGATCCCAAGTGTTTCTAGAGATGCAAATCCCTTTCCAGATTGCAAAGTCAAGAATCAGTACATCATGAGGCATGCTGCTTTGAGGGAAGAGCAGAAGGCCAGGGGTCTGGACATCAGGATTGCTCTTTCAGCTCTGATGCTAATACCTGCAGTTCAAGCACATTCAGATTGGTAGCATTCAGCTTTTGCTTCATGGCTTTGGTCAAGTGTCTTGACGTGTCTGTGTTTCACTTTTCCTTGTATACAAAATGGGTCTGACAGGTCTTTATACAATCTGAAGTCACTGCACTGGTGCTTCATGTCTATTCTGCTGCTATTTATAAACTTGGAGCCACATGGAAAAGACAAGGGGCAGCCCTGAAGTGGTCAGGCAGTTGGACAAGATGATTGCGGTAGGTCCCTTCCAAGTGAACTAATCTATTATAAAAAAATGTGCGCAACATGTTTCATGAAACAAATAGTATTTAATGAAATATTAGAGAATAAAGGCTAATGGAGAAGAGCCCCCAGTAAAACATACAACAGGACTAAACTTTGGCTAATGTACTGCTGGATTAGGTGCAAGTCACCATGAGTGGAATGGCGAGCAGCATCAGAAAATGGATGAGTCAAAACGGTGCCTCCTAAGTTGTGAAATTTGCTTTAAATTCCTGAGTTCGTAAAGCGGAAATAGATTCTTCCTGTATCCCATCAGGGTTTTGAGCCTTCAAAATGTACTCAAGTCACATTTGCAAGATTTTTTCCTACAGCTGGGCCACCCCAATTGTACTGCTCCACAGTTTAAGGGAAAGCTGATACTGGTTTCAGGAGGCTTTGGGAAGCCAAAGGCAGTCGTCAGCAACACTGACACTGATAGGAGGCAACTACATGCTAGCCCTGAGATCTTAAGAGCATCTAGTCTCTAAATGCCAAATTTATGCAAAGCCTAAAGTATTTGCAAATTTTTTTGTTAATCCTTCAATATATACTGTGTGTAAGAGCGCCCATTAGCATCCTAGCAAGCTAAAGGTTTAGGTACCTGCATATGTTAATCTTGGCCCATTCCAAAGGTAGGCCTAAATGTGTCTGAATTTCGTCACGTCCTTTATTTCATCCTCCACTCCCATCATCTGCAAAACTGTGAAAACGCAGTATTTTCACCAATACTTGTTTCAGCAAGGGGATTAGATGTCCACCTGGGACAACACAAAGGGAAACCGTCTCCCTTTCCCCATTCTTTTCTGGAACCTGTGCACGCAAGCCCTCTTATGCCTTGTTCCCAAGAAGCGGTACTCCTAGACGGTAAGACGCTGGTTACGAGCAAGAAAGCGCACCGGCAGCGCCCTTATTTGCCAGACGCACGCCAGCGCTGCAGGCCGCAGCCCTCCCCTCGCGCCCCGAGCGACAGCCAGCCGTCCGCCCGCGTACGCGCGCACGCTCGCGCCCTCGGCTCGGCGCGCGGCTGCCGCTGGCGCAGCTCCGC